>JBBYHK010466877.1:0-21109 GCA_038382065.1 Adansonia grandidieri
AAAAATAATTTTTAATATTTTATTATTTGTAAATACTATTTTAATATATATAATTTATATATATTTTTATATATATACAGGAAGAGTCGGTTTCATCAAGAACATAGAGAAGAGCAATAACAAAAAATAAAATAAAATTAGAGGTAAAAAGGTAATTAAAATTTTTGTTAATAATTTTAATAATTATTATTTTCTTCTTTATAATTATTTTTTAGGTTTTACTCTTTTTTAATAATTATTGATTTATTTTCTTTGTTTAAAATTTTTCCAAAATTTATATAAGGATACACATGATTTGACCATTTTAACTAATTTTATAATTTTTTTACGTTGAGAAATTCATATTTAAAATGGTAATTTTTTAATAGCTTTTTAAATTTGATCAATTTCGCTAAATAATTTAAAAATAATCTATTTCAGTAAATAAATTTTTTTTATATTATTTTAATAAAAAAGACCCAAATATATTTTAAGCACTATTTACTTTTTACCTTGTAAGTTACTACTTGATCAATGTTTCAAAATTATGTCATAAAAATATTTCAAAATTATTATTTTTTTAAAATAATTGTATTTATTTTTATTTGAGTAAATTTATTTATTTTAATATTTAAATAACATGTTATCAAATCAAATTTAAAATTTAATAAATTATATTATTATTAAAATTTTTATTGAATTTATTGTTATGACTTAAATGACATTATTTTAGTTAAAAAATTATAAATATATAAAATTGAAATAATAATAGAGAAGAAAAGAACAATTGCTTTATTTTTATATAAATAAATAAATTAAAAATTAATAACAACCATGCCGAAGACTATAACATTAAGCTTATTTATTTATTTATTTGTTGTAATTTTCTTAACTTGTTCAAACAGACAAAGCTCACTTGCATCAGCATTAATGTAATAAAAAAATAACTAACATAAGTCTTATAAGCCTCAACATCAAAGCGTTGTTAATCCACCATTTTTTTTCCTTCTTCTTCTCCTTGGGTCAATGCTTCTTCTTCTACTTGCTTTGATCTGTCTTTTTATCTTCCTTTTGAAAGTGATACATGTAATCATCTGGGTTCCATGGAGAATCCAAACCCACTTCAGAAAACAAGGGATAAAGGGCCCTAGCAACCGTCCCATCTTTGGAAACTCAGCAGAGATCCGCCATTTGTATTCAGAAGCTTGGTCTAAGCCGATGTCTGTTAACCAGCATGACATCCTTGACCGTGTGGCACCTGGTTACAGTACCTGGTCACGCACTTATGGCAGAACGTTCCTTTATTGGTTTGGGTTGAAGCCCCGGCTCGCCGTATCCGACCCTGATCTGGTTAAGCAGGTTACCCTCAATACGGATGGTGGGACACTGGATTTTGAATCTTTGGGGTCTGACCCTTCAACTAAGCAACTGTTCGGACAACAAGGACTCGTTACGCTGACGGGAAGAAAATGGAGTATACACAGGAGAATCTCTAACCAGGCCTTCAAAATTGAGCGAGTTAAGGTAACAAAGTTTCAAGTTTGTATGAATAAACGATAAAATTAAATTTTAAGGCTAAGTCTGCAGACTGTAATAACATATGGTTCTTTTAACAGGGTTTTGTGCCAGTAATTGTGGCTAGCACTGGGAAAATGTTGAAGAAGTGGGAGGAAATAAGAGGAGGAAAAAATGAATTTGAGATTGAAGTGAACCAAGAACTCCATTCCCTGGCAGCTGATATTATATCCAGGATAACTTTTGGCACTAGTTCTGAAGAAGGGAAGCGTATTGTTGTGCTGCAAGAACAGCAGATACACCTTGTCTGGGAAGGTAGAACAACTGTTTATATTCCAGGGCTCAGGTGATTATTACTAATTACTATTTTAAAAAAATATTAGTGAATTGAAAATTTTTCTATTTTTTCAATGAATTAGTCTTAGTTTCTTTTGAAAACCTGTTTTACTTGCACAGGTTTCTGCCCACCAAGAAAAACAGGGAAAGGTGGAGATTGGAGAAGGAAATATGTGATTTAATAGGCATGCTGATCAAGACTAATCAGAATAAGAAATCAATGGAAAATCCAACCAATCTACTTGGTCTTTTAATGTCTGGTTATAATAATCAGGATGGTGAAGAAGAGAGATTAATGGAGGAAGAAATTATAGACGAGTGCAGGACATTTTACTTTGCAGGAAAGGAAACAACTGCTAATCTTTTGACTTGGGCACTTACACTTTTAGCATGGCATCAAGATTGGCAAGAGAAAGCCAGGGAAGAAGTGATTCATGTCTGTAAACACAAACAACCTGTCTCTCAGAATTTAAACGACTTAAGCATTGTAAGTTTTAGATAAGTAATCGATGTTGGAAAACCTTTTTTGATAGTAGTATTTGCCAGGGTTTTGATCCTTCGTCACCAGAACAAAATAAGAGTACAGCACTTTACCAACAAATTACGTAGTTGTTGGCTGGATGAAAGAGATTTGAACAGAGAGAACATGTATCAACCATTGAGCTAAATGTTCCGGATGCAACTTCAGCCAACTTTTCTTATTACCTACTATATGATAATCCAAATTTCTTGATTCAATTGCTCGGAGAAACTGTTAAATTGTTTTTGTCCAATTCTGTGTTATTTTATTTTGGCTTGATCTTCTTCTTCAAACAGGTGAATATGATACTTAATGAAACGCTTAGACTTTACCCTCCGGTGGTGATGCTTATGAGGAAAGCAACGAAGGATGTTGTGTTAGGGAGCCTCGAAGTTCCGGTCGGCACAGAATTCCAATTAGGATTGGCTGCTATTCATCATGATCCAGATATATGGGGAGAAGATGCCAACAGGTTCAATCCTGGGAGATTTAAAGAGCCTCGGAAGCACTTGGCCTCGTTCTTGCCATTTGGGTTGGGGCCTAGAATCTGCGCAGGCCAGAATTTGGCCATGGTTGAGGCAAAAACGGTGCTCGCTATGATCCTACAGGAATATTCTTTTGTAATGTCGCCAATTTATGTTCATGCACCAAAGTCGTTAATGAGCCTGCAGCCTCAATATGGTTCACAGATCATGTTTAGTAGGATTCTGAAATGAAGATTTGTTTGGGGGTGTTGTAGCATATGTTTAAAGCTTGTAGACCTTGAAATAAGCATGAAATCTTCCAATTTGTATATAGCACATAAGTTAGAACTTGGAATCCTTTGCATCTCTACATGGCAATGATCATAATTGTTCATTTGCAGAAAAAAGAAAGAGAAAAGTTAATTTTCACACTAATAGATTGTAGTTAGGACGTGGCAATCACACTTGTAATATGAATCCCGAGTTTAATTTAGTTGGTTCTGAGCTTAATCAAATTGATTTATTCAAACGCCATTAAAAAATGACATTTAGAATATTTGAAGTAAACTTGTCTAAGGATTAAGCTACCTAATAGGCCTAGTTTGTATGGATCGAATCTTGTATAAAAATTTTATGAAATTGGATTGATCCGACCTAAATTACTATTTAAATTTAATTATAAAAATATACAAATATTAATATAAAAATATAATAAATAGTGAAACAAACTTTAAATCAACCTGAGCTCTGCCTAACCTGAGATTGACAAAAACATTTAAAGTTTTTGTGTTGCAAACTAACCTATAAATAAGTCTAATATAAAGTTTAAATTTTAAAATTTATAATTTTTTAATCTATTTTCACACCTCAACATTTTTGTGTTAAAAGATATTTAAAACCGATAAGTTGATAACAGAGAAGGTGAGATAGAGTTGTCCTATTGACATCAAGGAGATTTCTTTTGGATTTCTTCTTTGTTTGGGCTTGCGGGGATCATTAATAAAACAATAAGCAAAAAGATTAGTGTTTTTTTATTCTTACATCATGGCGTACGTTTGTAATGTAATAATCTGAAATGCCAATTGTATATAACAATGGTCAGTCTACGTAATACCGATCATCCATTTCGTTATGGATGGGGTTGTGCTGTGCCTGTTGCAATTATTGTGAACCTGAACTTTTTTTTTAATCATAAATTATATTTTATTATTTTAATATTAGTAATGATTTTATATATATTTAATATATAATAAAATTAAAAAAGAGTTAATTTTATAAATAATTTTTTTTTAAAAAAAAAAACATAATAAGAATGATATTACGGTTGGGCATGAGCTTTTCCTTTGAGCATTTAGATGTCTTAGCAAAGCATTCGGACCATGACAAACTAACTTCGAGTGAAAGTTTGTGTTGGGCATTGAGGTGCCTTCTTTTGAACATTCAATTCAATTCAATGCTTCTTTGTTTTTTAGGCCAAAAATAAATTCTCAAAGAAAAGACATTCGGATATTATCTTCCCAACATTTGGATGCCTTCTAGTACTATCGACTGATTCTATCGAATATTTATTTGTCTCTTCTCATGCCCTTCTCTGTGCGCTTCAACTATAGTTTGTGATGTTTCATTTCTTTTGTCTATATGTATCATATGGTCAGTTGTGACAGGTGAAAGATATGAAAGATTTCCTTCCCTATTTGGAACCAAACCAACAAATAATATATGTTACAATGGTCCTCTCGCTTTGCTAGGATATTAGATTTTTTTAATATAATTTTAATTATATTAGAAAACAATTATCTATTTAATTTTTTTTAAAAAAATTAAAATATGTTTTTATATTAAAATATTATATTTTTAATATAAAAATTAAATATTTTAAGTTACATTTTTCTTACAAATAAAAAATTTATTATTAAATCAATTTAAAATAAAAAATAAAATTATAAAATAACCTTTTTTTTAAATCAACTGACAAACTCTTAAAAAAAACTTAATTTTTTTTTATAATCAGATCTCACTTTCTTCATTTTTGGGAGTTCATATCGACCAACTACACCTGCTATTAACGCTTTATAATTCCAAAAGGATAAAAATAATTATAAAATATTTTTTATTACATTTTTTTCTATGTTCTTATTAATATAATTTATTGTAATAATTTTAGATGATAAATACTTTTAATTTGCTGATTGATTCTGTACTTCTTTCCAACAAATTTCTCCCTTCATTACACGTTCTGAAAGGAATTTTTTTATTAATAATTATTAACGAAAATGATAACAAACAATAACTATTTTTGGTTTATTAATAAATTTGTAATTCTTTCAAAAATTTTTGCTTGCACTATTTTTCAAATAAACATTCGATTCAAAAATAATGTCCACCTAAATCTAAGTTGATTAAATATTTGAATTTTTATGAAATTATGTTTTAAGAAACTAAAATATAAAATTGAGTAATAGCTAAATATATATATGGCTATCGGATTCTGTCAGATATCAAAATTTGTTATACATGTAAATAAAACGGATTTCGATCGTTAATTCGAATATTCAACAATATCTAAACCAAAGTCAAAGAGGATCTGAATAATAGATATCCAACGGTTCATATCTAAATTCATTACAGATAGTAAATACAATATTCAAATATGCAATATTTAAATATACAAAAAGGGATCGGATAATGTCATATATTAAATTCTATCACTATCTATTGCCATCTAAAGTAATAGAAGTTAAAAATGTTTTTTGTTTTCTCATAATAATTACTTATTATAATCACTATAAATTAAAAATATTTTGAAGTAATTGATACATTTTGTAATTTGACCAATAAAAAAAAAAGAGCGAATTCATGCTCATCCAAACTTGATCCGGCTTAAAATATAAGTCTCAAAATTTTTCTAAGTCCATTTATCTTTATAAATAGATAGTCCAAACCTGTTTAGACATGTCTATATTATTTTTTAATTTATTTTAAAATTTTAAAATTTTAATATTTAATAATTTGATAAATTTAATATTTAATATTTAATAAATTTAATAATTTATTTTAAACATGCCTATATTCTTTTTCTCTCTTTTTTATTTCTTCCAAAAAGTTTGTAAAAATTGAAATGTTATCCATCTATCTTTAAGATTTTCGTTCTATTATTTGTTCTTTTACAAAGAAAAAGAAAAAAAGTGAAAACGAGGAACATTATAGTGAGTACTACACCGCATTTAGGTGTGACGATCATTGTGTAACATTTTTCAATTTATAACAATTATAGTACAAATCTTTTAAAGCCGAACACTTGTATAACAATTGGTGATACTCAAGATGTATTACGAAGTTACTTTTTAAGTTACGTAACGATCACATTTTAAAATTATATGCATGTATTTTGTTAAATTATTAAATGTCATTTATATATATATATGTGTGGAATATAATTTTAGATTTTTTAATTATTTTATTTTTAATTTTAAATAACATAAATAAAACTTATTGATTAATTATTATAAGTAAAATTTGAATATAAGAAACATTATTTTGCTAAATACTTTTAAAATTAATAAATCTGAATCATTAGAAATAACAGTTGTCTGTAAACAGCATCAGTAACTATTATTTACTGGATGAGTTTATGAAATTTCTCATTTCATTGTCTAAGTATTTATAGATGAAATATAATGTTCATATTTAAACAATTTTGGGAAGAATGTTAGTTCTGCTACCAATAAAAGATATTAATAAAATTTCTCAGTTCACTTGGGTATAGCTTTTTCCTAAAAGATAAATGGAAAGTAGCTTTAAAAAGAATTTAGATTGATATATTCTAATTTATATGCAAATCCAGCAGCTTGGTTCATGACATATAAATATTACTTTGTTTATAAATATAAAAATATCATTACAAAAAAAAAAGAAAAGGTTTTAGCCATGAAAATAGCGATGAAAAAAATATTTGTCTCTAATTAGCGACGAAAATGGCGACGACAAATATAATCGTCGAAAGTTTATCACAAAATTCATCGCAAAATACAAATAGTACTTTTACGACAAGTGATTTTTAACAAAAATTATCGCTAATATTAATGCAAAAAGTTGCCAAATTTTGTGACAAAAGATTCGTCGCCAAATTTGTTGCTAAATTTGAAACGGATGTGTTTCGTTGCTAAATGTCATGGCTAAGTCTCGAGCACAATGGCCCTGAATTTTGTGATAAAAAATCTGTCGCTAACTTTCATTGCTAATTTAGCAACGAATGCTGTTTATTGAAAATTTCGTTGCTAAAATATTAACGTATAAGTTCATCGCTAAGGTTGTCGCTAATTTGTGACAAACAATAGTCGTCGCTAAATTAGCGATGAAATTAGCAACATCCATTGTTATGATATTTCATGGCAAAGTTTTTTTTGCTAAATTTGTGGCAACTTGTATGATTGATATGCATATGTCGCTAAATTTGTCAAAAAATTTTAAGCTATAGTTTTTCGCCGCTAATGTTGTCGCAATTTTGCTATGGTTGCTTATTCGTCGTTAAATTTCATCGCTAATGTCCACCGATAGTTTTTTGTCGCTAATTTTGTTGCTATTATTATCAAAACATTATTATGAATGAGTGTTCGTCGCTAAAGTTTGTCACTAAAATTGACTGATAGTTTTTTGTCTTTAATTGCATTGCTAATATAGTTGGAAATATATTTTTAATGAAAATTTATTGTTAAATTCATCGCTAAGATAAAGCAATTTTTTCATAGCTAATTTCGTCACAAAATATAAATATACTTGTTACTTTCTTTTCCATTTTTCTTCACTTCTCCTCCCATGCTCTTTCTCTTATCTCTTTTCTTATTTGGTGTCATATGGTAATCATGAGCTTAGTTATTATTTATTTCACTACTTTCTTCCATCAATTGTCACAAGCTTCATCAATCTCATGTAATTTTTTTATTATTTAGGTATACACGTATTTGAAGGCTTCACAATTGAAGTGAATGTTGTAATTCTCATCATATTGACCAATTTCTACTACAAAGAGTTCAACAAAATACTTGGGTAAGTCCCCTTTACATGTTAATTTTTTTTTTCAATTCTAAAGTAATTGTCTATGCACAAGTAGAATTTTTATTTTTAAAATTTTGGTTGTTTTAATTAAGAATATTAAACATTAGATATGATATTGTTAACATCAGGAAATTTTTAATTTGTATACAGGCATAATGCAACAAGATAGGGCATGGATGTATAATAAAAACTTACCTGAACATCGAGGATTGACCGATGAGCTTCGTATTGGGTTAGAACAGTTTTTGAACTTTGCTAGTAGTAAAGTTGAGTTCATGGATGGAAATAAGATAAGGTGTCTGTGTAAAAAGTATGGTCATTGTAAGTTTCACGTGTGTGATAAAGTTAGGAAACATCTTTATAGATTTGGTTTTACCCTGAATTACTATAATTGGGCTTGCCATGGTGAACCATTTATATCTGATAAAGAATATTGAAAAAGTAAGCAACTTTCAATTATGGGAGAATGTAGTTATTATGAGCAATTAAACCCATATCAAAGGATGGTGATTGATGCCGCTGGTCAAAATTTTGTTTCGGAATCAAACCATGCAACTACTAGCTTTGCTTTAACATTTGAACGAGTGAATACTGGTTATGCATCATCGTTAGAAGAGGTAGGATTAATAGGTGTTGATAAGAATATGGATAATGAAACTTTTCTGCCTAATCAGTTTTGGGAAGTTTTGAAAGCTACAGATGAACCATTGTAGGCAGGTTGTGACAACCACACAAAGTTATCAGTGACGACAAGGCTATTAAATATCCAGGCAGAGCATAATGTGTTTGAGAACTGCTTCAACTCATTTATTGAAGTAATATGGGAAATAATGCCAAGTGATAACATCATGCCAAATGATTTTTATGATATGAAGAAGCTAGTGGATAACGTAGGTCTTCCAGTTGTAAGGATTGATCTATGTAATAAGGGCAGTATGTTATATTGGAGGGATGATGAAAATACAGAATCTTGTAAATTCTATAACCAATCTAGGTATAAGATTAGCAAGAGACAAGGTCGTAATCACAAACGTAAACTATATAATCAATTGTTTTGTCTGCCCTTAATTCCTAAATTTCAAAGGCTTTATGCATCTAAGGTCACTGCTGAACACATGACTTGGCATGCAAACCATAAAATAGAAAAGGGTTTAATGTGTCATCCTTCAGATGCATAGGCATGGAAACATTTTGATAGAATATATCATGAGTTTGCCATGGAGCCTTGAAACATCAGGTTAGTTCACTGTGCTGACGGGTTTACCCCATTTAGGAAATTATGAAAAGCTTATTCATGTTGGCCGATTATCTTAACTCCGTACAATCTTCCACCTGGTATGTGTATAAGGGTAGCTTAAATGTTTTTGACATTGATCGTGCCTAGCCCACAAAATCCAAAAAGGTTTATAGATGTTTATATGTAACCATTGATTGCAGAGTTACAACAACTATGGGATAATGGTGTTCCTACGTATGATGTCTCTACTAACTAGACATTTGTAATGAAGGCTACTCTTCTTTGGACGATAAATGACTTTCCAGCTTATGGAATGTTATCTGGATGGAGTACAGCTGGGATTTTAGGATGTCCAATATGCATGGAGAAATCAAAGTCATTCAGATTAAAACATGGGGAGAAGACTAACTATTTTGACTATCACAAACAATTTTTGCCAATGAATCATACATTCAGAAAAAATAAAAAAAAAAGTTCATCAAAAATAGTATTGAAAGAACACCTCTACCATTAAGGCTGACCGATGATCAAGTTTGAAGGTGAATGCATGACTTTCCAACTATTGTTGGAAACCCTCTTGGTACTACTATTACATATGGAAGTACACATAAATGGACTAAACAAAGTATATTTTAGGATCTACCATATTGGAAAACTCACCTTATTCATCATAATCTTGATATCATGCATATAGAAAAGAATGTTTTTGACAATGTCATAAATACTGTGATGGATATTAGTGGAAAGACAACTTGAATGTAAGAAAAGATATGAAAAATATTTGTGATCATCCTACACTAGATGTGGATGCAACCAATAAGGAACCAAAACCAAAAGCAGTTTATACATTGAACAATGAGCAGAGATGGGTTGTTTGTTAATGGTTGAAGCTGTATGATTTTCTAATGGATATGCCTCAAACTTTGGGAAATATGTTGATCTGAATCAATGCAAGTTGCCAGGTTTAAAGAGTCATGATTGTCACATATTTATGGAAAGGCTAATTCCAGTAGCGTTCAAAGAACTTCTACCAAATTTTGTATGGGGTGTCATAAAAAAGTTAAGTATTTTTCTTCATAATATTTGCTCAACAGTGTTGAAAGTATCACACATTGAGAAACTAGAGAGAGATATCCCTGTCATTCTTTGCAACTTAGAAAGGATATTCCCTCCATCATTTTTTGATTCAATGGAGCATCTCTTAGTTCACTTGCCTTATGAGGCTAAAGTGGCAGGTCCTGTCCAATTTTGATAAATGTATTCATTCGAGAGTAATATATTTTTTTCATAAAATGTAAAATACTTAATTATATATTATGTTTTGATAAACTTCTTTCTATTGAAACCAGATTCTTATATTAAAGAAAAAAGTCAAGAATAAGGCATGTGTTGAAGCTTCAATTTGTAACGCATATATTATGGAAGAGGTGACAACATTTGCTTCATACTATTTTGAGGCTCACTTGCAGTGTAAAAGGCAGAGAGTAGGAAGAAATGATGAGGGCCCTATTGATCCCAGTTACAAAGGATTCTCTATTTTTAATTATCTTGGTCGACCAAGCGGCACATGTAAGTTTCGTTATTTAACAGTTAAAGAATGGTCGGTAGCCCATACATATATTTTACTAAACTGTCCAAAAGCACAACCATACTTCGAGTAAGTTTAAATTTGCAAATAGATGTATTGTGTGTGCACCAAACATTTTCTAATATATAAACTATATTTGCTGATAGGATTTTTCAAACTTCAATGTATAGATTACCACCAAATGAGTTTGACCGTGTGCGATGAAGAATTTGCAGCATGGTTCAAAGCATATGTAAGTTGGCTATGGATCAAAATTAACTTATTAAAATTTAGAACATCATTAATTAAATCATATATTATTAATTTTATGTGTATTACTTTAGGTTCATAGCAATCATGAACAAGTTGAAGAGCATGGATTGCTCTATCATTTGTCATAGGGTCCAACTTTTGGGGTACGAACTTGGCCATCATATTTCATAAATGGATATAATTTTCACACTCAAGAATATGGAATGGGAAAAGCCACAATATATAGTGGTGTGCGTGTTCAATCATCTAATGATGGAAGTGCAAAAATAATTTTTATGGCTTGTTGGATGAAATCATAGAGATAGATTACCCAAGACCATTAATGCAGGTTGTATTATTTAAGTGCCTATGGTTCGACCTCGTCAAAGGAATGAATGTGCATATGAAGTTTAATTTGGTTGAAATAAATCACAAGAAGAGATATACGAAATATGAACCATTTGTCTTGGCACAACAAGCAATTCAAGTGTACTGTGCATCATATCCTAGCTTAAAATGTGACAATGCTGTTTGGTGGGCCGTATGCAAAACCAAAGCATGAAGAAAATTGAGGAACACTGGAAGGATATAGCATATCAATAAGAGGAAGTTAGTAACACAGTTGAACTGAGGAATATACCATTCCAACTTTACGAGATCCATGCGGAGCAGTGATAGCCATAGATCCAATTCATATTCGTAAATCTATTTTAGAAGGTGTTGAAGAATTTGATTTTGAGACAGATGATGAAGATGACGAGGATGATGATGAAGATGAAGTTGATAAGGATGATGTTGAAGATGAGGCTGATGATGAGGATAAAGAGGACAATGAAGATTAGACCATTAGATGAGTTTTGAACAACATGAAGTTACCACCCACCTTTTTTGCGAGTGCCAAACTTTTTTGGTTATCATTTTATTGAGTGTTTTTTATGCAAGTGAAAAACGTTAAAGCTTTAACACTAATTTTAATATCATAATTTGTCTCAATTTTAACATCTGTTTTATATTTTGTAATGTTCGTTCCAAAATATTGAGATTAAAAAACATAGGGAACAAAAAAATCTAAAATAGAATAGTTCTATTCTTAGGTATTAAACATTTTATGTAAATACTAAGTATAAATATTAAAAATATATTATTTATATTTTAAAATTTGATAAAAAGAATATAGGTATTGGTTAGTGATGTGAGCGTATTTGAACTCATTAATTTTAAAAAGACTACATGAGATTATAATTGTTAGTAAGTGATACGTATTATCTTTTTTAATTTGCAAGAAGCCTTTTTAAAATCATTTTGAATTTAAAAATATTTATTGAATTTCATAAATTTATACTAGTATTAAAGTGACTTATTAAATAAGTGTTACAAGTTAATCAAATAATAATTCAATCGATAAATTTATTTCAAAACTAATAATAAATTTTAATTAAATATAATTAACAAAAAGTATATAAAAGTTTAGGCCATATTAAAATCATAAGTATATAAAAGTTTGGGCCAAAAAGCTTAATCTCTAATTAACAAAATGCCCACTACCATAAGCCTACTGCCATAAGGCCCACTGCCATAAGACCCACTACCATAACCCACTGCCATGAGACCCATTGCCATAAGCCCACTGCCATGAGACCCACTATTGCTATAAGCTCACTGCCATGAGCTCTTATATCAGGTTCAAAATCCTTAAAAAAAAAAAAAAAGCCACAATCACATAACACTGTTGCAAACAAGAAATGTAAGGTTTTCTCGCAACCCTTCCTTCAAATCGTTTCCCACTTGAAAAGAAAATCTTGCAGCAAAGCCAACCTTTGAGTTAAATCACTCGCATTTTACCAGAATGATCAGTTTCTACTTTCCCTAATTTTAATTTGTTGTTTCATTTCACTGATAATTTGGTCTGCGTGTTCAGTTTTTTATTTTTTCCTTTTTATTTTGCTGTTTCATTTTGTTTATGCTTTGCTTCCGATGTTATTTTGGGAAATCATATTCATATCATTGAAAGGTACATTAAGGGGAAAAAATACAATTTTAAGACTTTCTTGAGATTTGCGGGTCTCCACTTGCTTGTTAGCTGCATTGTGTTATGACTTATGAGTATCATAAGGGCCTCGATGAAGCAATCCCTACAGATATATGAATGCTCGACTTATCTGTTTCGTTTTTGAGAGGATGAGGACCTTATAATCCTTATCCTTCTTCAATTTAAACATGTTTTTAAGTAGCCTTTTCAACAATTTTATGCTATTTTTCCCTTTCTTTTTTTTATAACCAACTATCAACATCTTAGCATTTCCACCTCCACCTCAAAGAGATTATATATGAATAATTTGTATGTCAAAGGCATTTAATTCTTAAGCCTGTAATTTACGATAGTCTTAAGTCTATTACCTTAGTGATAAATAAATAAAATAAAATGTTAACTTTCCCTACTTTAAGAAGGATAACAAATTGCTAGTGAAAAGCTACATATGCAGTTTTCATAATCCTCACATGGCTAAGTTATATTAATTACTTTATTATAAAGTTTATAAGCATCTATTTGTAACATTAAAATTGATGCTCCTAGGAAGCCTACTTCTCACTGTACCATACCATTAATTATAATGTGGGAAGGAACATTCTTTATGGAAGACGGAGAATATTAGGGGCAAAGTTCATTTTTTTTTTAGTTTTTTCATAATTAAGTCCAATATTTAGAATTATTAATCCCCAACAAATTAAAGGTTTGGTGTAAGATATCTATTGCTAAATTACTATTTTTAGTTAAACACATGACTTGTTTTAATTTTTTTTAATTTCTTTTGTTCATAGATAATGAAAGTTATAGGGAATTTATGAGTAAATTAACATTTAGTTATTTGCCTTTTATGAGTATATCATAAACTTTACCCTTCCTAATTATCAAAAAAATAAAACATAATATATCATCCCTAGACCACTAGTCAAATGTATGCCCACAATCACACAACAAAAGCAACAAAAGAAGTAAAAAGGCATAAAGCGTACGAGAAACTCCTATACCAAGGAACATGAAAGTTCGTAAACATATGCATAAAAAAAAGTAAAATATTTGTTCCATAAGTAATGAAACAATCAATATAAATAAAGTACATATAAGGGTTTTATGTAATAATAAGCAAATCCTTAGTTTCCTTATTTACCAAAGGGTTGAATTCATCTTCACAACAAATGTCATGTGTTCTAAATGCATCCACATTAAACAGTGATTTTTAATGCTTCAAAAAAAAGTAATGCATCTCCAAGATTCCATCTATATCAAGTCGGTTCTCTTGTGTCCATGTGGAATTTAAGATTTTGACACGAATCTAAGCAATTATAAAATTCAGGACTGACTATAAAGAATCGTAATATTAATTTCATAACCAATTTAATAATTCTTTATCATCTTGTACGCATGAAATAGAAAAGAAGCTGATCCCTATATGCTTTCTAATACTTCATTCTTGTTTATGAGCTGATTTTGCTACACTTTTTCAGATTAACTTTTCTACTCATTTTTATTCCATATTATATCAGTAAGTACATTAATTCTGAATTTGACATTTATCCATTTAATAGTTATATCTTTTGCATTCTTCTATTTTATGATTCTTGAAGTATGCCATTATGTTTGTCTTTTAAATTTGTTCCCTACATCCTTTAATCAATCTTTGCCACAATCATTTTAATTGGATATCTCTCTTTCGAAGGTCACATGCAATTTTTCTAATTCATCGTGTGCCTATGGTTGTAATGTATTATATATCTTTAATACATGCTCATACTTTTTTTTATATTTATCTAAACCTTTTACTTGTCAGTATAAACGTGGAGGTCACAAGCGTGGTGGAACTTCACAAAAAAGGTAGGCTCCTTCCTTTTCTCCGTCCCCATTCATGTCCGTTTCCCCTTTTGCTTCATCTAGCCCTCAACAACTATACAGTAGTGGACAACATGAAAACATGCGCCTTTCCTCCAACCGTGAACAACATCTTGGGGGACAACTTGGACAAATGCGAACTGAATCTATCTCAAACCCATCTCCTTTAGTTCCATCTTCTTCAGTGCAACACTCAAATAATGAGGGAAACACAGGAGAAGAATATACTCGACCTATGATATGCTCATATAGAGATTCGTAAGTATTGAATTCACCAAATTAAGGGAATATAGTTCTTTTAACTATGCTAAGAACCATTTTCGTTTCTAACGTGTTTACAGATTCACGGATGCTACGTATGTTGTGAGGTAACTTAATAAAATAGTCGATAACCATTGGGGGGTAGTGGATCAATTACTCTACCACTCCAAAAGCAGTTAAGGACTTATGGTGGAATGAGTTTCAGGTAAGTTTTGTCATTTCATTTTCTTACAAACTAAGTTCAGTAAATAAAGTCAGCTATTTTTCTATTGATTGCAGCGGATGCTCAGATGGGATGAAATAGATGAGAATGAAGTAAAACGAATTTTCAAGAAGAAAGTTGGTGATCACATACAAAATGTTTTTAATAAAGCAAAAAAAATTTAACAAAAGCCAAATTTTATTACAGATGAGAATTGGACCAAAATAAAAAGAATTTAGGAAACTAAGAAGACCAAGCAAAGGGATGAACAAAATAAGAAGAATCAAGCCTCTAATTCTGGTGAAGGGTCTGCCACATATGGCGGAGGCTCTATCAATATCCTCGAGCATAGAAAAAGAATGGTAACTGTGTTAAACATGTTGTAAGTTAATTTAATTCAATTACTGATTTTACGTTTATATTTTATAGGCAGCTAAATTAGGGTCCGAGCCTACATATACAGCTACATTTAAATGCACATTTCAAAACAAAGATAAGAGATGGAGTGGTGATAGAGCAAAAGCTATTAAGGTAAGTAATATGATGCTTTGAACCTTATGGAAACTAGAATCAAATCCATGAGTGCTTTTAATATTTATGGTATTTATATGTATAAAGTTATTTTATTTTCGTCCATATTGTTAATGCAGGACAAATATGATGAACATGTAATGGCTTGTTCTAGTGGTGATGATGGTGTTGCTTCGTTGAGCCATCAGTTTATAGCATGGCATTGTGAGTAGAGGCGTCAAATAGGATAAAAAAAGGAAAAATATTTGGGATGGGATCGTTGTCAAGGATATATACATAACAAAGGCTGCTTCAACTTCATCTACTAATGCGACTATTTTGAGAAGGACACAAATTGAGGAGCAAATGACCCAAGAATTAAGCCAACTGAAAAATCTACTTCTATAGAAGGAAGAAGAAATAAGAGAAGTCAAACAACAATATGAATCACTCAAGTCACAAAAAGATAAAGAAATCAGAGAGGTCAATGAACGATATAAATTTTTGGAGTCTCGAACAGAATTCTTCTTGCAACATCTCAACCTCAATCACGGTCAGGTTCTTCTTCTCCCACCTCCTACTCATCAATCGAGTGATGGGCACATTGATAAGCGGCACAATGATGATGAGATTAGTGATGAGGATGATATAATTAATCATTTTATTGATTAAGCAGTATGTTTGAAGGCTTTTATGTGGGAATTTCATTATTAATGGATGTTTTATTCAGTATTTTGAATATTTTAATTAAATGTATTTTGTACTTTAAGATTATTATAATAGTTTAATTAAATATTAATTTTACAAATTAATTTTCTTTTTAATTAGATTTTAAAATTGAAAAATATAAGAAATAATTTTATTATATGTTCACAAATTAATACAAATTTATTGCAAAATTTGTCTCTAAACAGTGTTTGTTGCAAAAGGTATAATCAATATATTCATCAATTAACAAAAATTCGTTGCTAAGTTTGTCTCTGATGAATGTTCGTCGCAAAATTTATTGCTATATTTTTATTGCAAATTCGTCGCTAATGTCGTTTCTAATTAGCCACATATTATTGTATCGCTAAATAGCAACAATTTTTACGATAAAAAAATTCATCGCTAATTTGCGACGAATACTAATTACCTATGAACTTTGCATCAAAATATTTTGTCGCTACTTAGCGATGAATTTTTCCACAAAAAAGTTTTGTTGCAAATTAGCGACAAATTTTGCATTAAAAATATTCGTCGCAAATTAGCAACAAAAATTAAATTTTTTCGTCGCTAAATTTTGCGTCTTTGAATTCGCCACAAAAATTTTTTAGTCACAATTTTCGTCGCAAATTATTTTAGCCAAGAATTTTGTCATCATTTTCGTCGCAAATTCCGTGGCTAAAATCCTTTTTTTTAGTGTATAAATATAAACAAACAATTTTTATTGATTAATTTATAACTAACATAATTAAAATAGGTTATAAAAAATAAATTACCTTATATACCGCTAATAAAATTTTTAGATTATACAAGCATTGCTAATAGTATGACACATACCCTTTTAAAATAATAAAAATTAATTAAAAAGAAAAGTGAAAATTTAGTAAACTTTTAACTCGTTTGTGAAATTAAAATATTTTTACTACCGATGTATCAAATATTAATTTGAAACAATATATAATTATAAAACAATCTTAATTCAATTTTTTATACATATATTTTAGTTATAACTATAAATCTTTTATTTTAAATTTTAAATCTCCCTCTCTTTTAAGAAAATAACAGTTTAGGTATTTGAGTTTTTTTGCATAACAACTTATTGTTTTATTAAATTAGCATTTATCAACAAATACTTTTTAATTATTTGATGAAATCGTAAGTTGTATATGGATATAAAATTGGGATAAGTATATGGTACACTTGCGATGAAATTTTTTTAACTCCACAAATGAAGTTAAAAGGCTAGTACATATTCTTATTATATATGTAAAAACAAAAAATAAATAAATAAATAAAATATGTGATGGCTTTTTAATTTCGTTTATAGAATTAAAAACCTATCAAATAATTATCCGTAAAATTATATAAATGATACTCCATTCATTTCAAATTAAATGATCATAAAATTTGTGATTATTTATTTTATATTTTTATAGAAAAGGAGTGTCAATGTTTGACTTGGAACCTATATTAAAAGAGAAATTCCGTCAATACATAAAATGCTTTGAATTTAATATCTTTTTATTATTAGAATTTGAAAAGTTGTACTAATATAGAAAGTAAAAGGAATATTAAACTTAATACGAAACATGCAAAGAAAGTTTAAGGAAAAATTTGAAATCCTTAAAAAAAAAATGTAGGATATTGAATATTAATTTATAAATAAGGGATTTGCTAATTGTTGACTTAGGGATAATTAGGAATTATTTAGTTACTAATTTAGGAAACTTTTTTTTTATTTTACTTCTAATGTATTAGTTTTATTAAATTCAACAAAAAGTAATTAATTAATATAAATATCATTTATACATATCACTAGATATCGATTAAAATTTCTCGTAAACAATTTCATCTTATAATTTGTTTGTACATTTTCGTAAGTAGGGGATATACATAGTTCAATTATGGGATAAAGATGGAGAATTTATTTATTTTGAAAAATTTTAATTGCTATTTAATTATATTAGTTAAAGTGATATTTAAAAAAATAAAAGTGTATTTAATTTATTGCCTTTAAATTAATACAAGTAATATATTGAATATAATTTTTTAAAAAACGATAATTAAATAATCATTTATAAAGACTCATTAACTAGGGCCAGTTATTTTATATTAAGGATACCCCTTTCCAAATTTTTTTTTTTTAAAAAAAAAGCATTTTAAGTTCAACAAATTTTGAGAGAATTATAGCACTTTCTTCTTTAATAATTTTCTTTTGTTTTTCTCTGACACTTAATCTCTTATAATTTGACTGTTAAGATAAAAGAATGCCTTAGATAATTTTATATCAAAACTACCGCTCCTCTTCCTCCTTCTTCTTTTTCTTCTATAGGAGTTAAAACTTTAAATTTAAAAAAAATTTAAACTCCATCAATTTCGATAAATAATAAAAATCCAATTTAATTAAACTCAAAATAAAAACAACTCATCATCCAAAATTTCAAATCCTATTTCCTTAAAAACTTCAATAATTAAACAAAAAAAATATTTCAGATTTTGGAAAAAAAAAACCCACATTTATGTCTTCGTTTGTAAAAAAACCCTTTGAAGTTCCAAAAAGAGAAGAAATAAATTTCCATTCCCTTTGCTGCACCTACTCTCCCATCAGCAAATTACATCTGCCATCTTCAAGAGGTAGAAAAATTATCAAAGTAAAAATGGTGTCTCATGAAACTCTAAACCAAAAAAAGAAAAACCCCAATTGATTAGAAAAGAAAATCTTTCAGGCTTTTTACCCCCATCCCCTCCCTCACCCTCACCACCTACACTAGCAGCTGCCTCTAGCAACGTCCAAAATCAAAGAGAAAAAACAGAAAAACCTTTAAGGAAAAAGGAACAATTTTGTATTTCAATTTGTACCTTTTTTTGCAACTTATTGGTAAAAGTATTTTTTTTAAAGCTTCTAACCCAAAAATATAAACTTATAAATAAATTTTGTAGTAGAATTGGAGGAAAAAATTAAGCTTTTTAGGGTTTATATTTAGAAAGGAGGGAAAAGAAATATTTTAATAGAAATTAGAGAGAGAAAAGAAAAGAAGAAAATACAATAAAAAATAAAATAAAAGGTATAATAGTAATTTCTTACGAAAATATAATAAAGTTAGCCTGTGACAAATGAAATAAAATCTAAAAGATACAAATGTCAGCACGAGAAGTTTTCTATCATTCGACCAAAGCATAGAGATAAAAATAAACTTTTCTAAAAAAAGCAAGAACTTTTAATATTTTAATAAGGTCCATTTTGCTTTTATTTCTTTGTTTTTTTTTCCCTTGCCAATTTGTTATATTAATTGTTGAAAGCCTAATTGCAGTGGTTTACCTACCACTTTTAGATAAACCTAAAAGGTAAGATATAAATGAGTTGAGTTATTCGTAAATTATTTGAGTTTTATTCATTAAATTTTTTAGTAATTTTTTTTGTTTAACTAAACAAAAAAAGAAAGCTTAAGTTTGAATTTGGACTTCATTATATAAATGAGTCAAGTTTTAGCTTTTATAGGTTTGATATTAAAAGCTCATGAATAGTTTATTTATGTGCATATTGATATTTACATTTTTTATTTATTATTTTAGGTACATATAATAATAATTTATTCATCGCTATTACTTAGTAAATTGTAATATTATCTAAATAACTGTAGTTTCATTTATTATTATCTATTACTTACCTTACTCTAATTTTCAAATAGTTTCTTACTCTAATCTTCTAGCATAAAGATTTCTACTAAATATTAAATTAATAGACTTAAAAAAAATACTTAAATGATAGATTTGATAAAAAAAAAAGAAGAAAATAATCAAATTTTAAATGAGCTAAATAAGCTTAGCTAAAGCTTTCATATTTTTATATAAGATGAATCTAAGATTTAAATTTGACTCATTTAACTAAATAAATTAAGCTTGAATAGCCATTCTTTTTTCATTAAGCCAAGCTTGAGCTTTTAAGTGTTTGGTTTGACTCAACTCATTTACATCTTTCTTAAAAAGTAACCAAATTATATGTCTTTAATTTATGTATACCTAATCTTTTTCTTGAAAATTTATTATTTTTAATTAAACCCAAAAAAAAAAAAAACGGCTATAATCGAAGAGGAATTATGTATTGTAATAGTCGATTTATTCATTTTTGGAGAACCTAAATTCATCAATTCAAAATCTTTTTTCAAATATAATTTTATTTCTTTATTAATTGTAATGGAATAAACAAAAGGAGTATATAAGATGAAATTTTGACCTTAATTCTTTTCTTTTACTATCTTAATTCAAATTTGTACTGTATTAGTTTTTCTACTTTAGTTTTAATCAATTTAGTCGACACTTCACAAAAAGTTTGATTTAGAATCAATTAGTAACTTTCGTAAGATCACATACGTGATGTTTGGTTGGGAGCAATGGCTATTCCATTCCGTCATTATTCGGACTTCCGTAGTAACCAGGGCATTTGATTGGAAGAAAAGCCATTGCTCTTTTTATTACGGAAGCTGCCATAACAGCAATGCTTGCTATGACAGGATCAGCCGTAATAGGCATGAATCAAAAATTTTTTTCCAACATTTGCCTTAAACACAAATCAACAAGAAAACATTAAAAAAAGTACTAACAGCAAATTCAACCTTA
>JBBYHK010467207.1:0-21106 GCA_038382065.1 Adansonia grandidieri
GCTCAGTAAAGAGCCGGATACCAAATTCTTATGAATTTCAGGAACATGAACCACATTATTCAAGGTTAGTTCTTTTCTGGAGGTCATTTTGAGCACCACCTTCCCACGGCCTTGTATTTTACTTACCAAAGAGTTTCCCATAAATAATTGCTTTTCATGAACAGTTTCTTTATACGAAAAAAATTCTTCCTATCAGAACACACGTGACAAGTAGCACCGGTATCAACCCACTAAGTCATCGGCTTTTCCACCATATTCACTTCTGTCACAATAGCCACAAGCTCAATCTCATTGTCAACATTTAGGTTGCCTTGAGCTTTTTTAATTTTGTTCTGACAATAATCTTTAGCACGGGGTTTGGGATTGTTCCATTTATTGACACGGGCTCTCTTATTGCCTTGGGAAAAATTGGAAACAACTTGTTTCCTCATTTGCAAATGTTCGATAATATTTGCCTCGGCATTCGTAGTTTGAACACCATCCTTCTTATCCAATTTAAGAATATCCTCCTCAATTCTTAATCGAATCACAGTTTTTGAGTCCACCATCCCAAAGTTCAAAAATTGACCAGCTACAAATTTCTTCGTGTCAGCATCATCGATTTTGTACTTTTTGTCCAATGACTCCTATAGCTCTCTCGCTATTTTTATCGGACTATGCATGTATAACGTGTTATCTAGTCCACTAAGGATATAACTTTTGCATAGGAAATCCAAATATTTCCATGCATCCACCTCGGCCACCTCGGTATTATTTGGTTTTCCTTCTTTAAAAATCGAGGCCTCCACCCAAGTCAGATCCGGAGTGATTAAATTAATCAATATCTCATGATGCCAACATTTGAAGTTCACACTGTTGAACTTCTCGAGTCTCTCACCATGCGTAGCATGTAGAGGTTATTGCGCTACAAGCGCACTTGTATTATCGATAGTCGGTTTTGCCATATATTATCCAATGATAATAGGATCGACTTTAATTATGATTTTTTCAAACTTGTTTTCAAACACAAGTTAAATCATATAGAACTTAAAAATTATATAATAAACCCGATCACAAAAAAAATTTTGAATATGAATATAATTAATCACTAAACAATATGTAAATATGATAAATACGATTAAAAAAAATCAATACTAAAAATTAACATGTAGAAGCACTAAGCAAATATCAAGTAAACAAAGAAATTAAAAGTACTAACATATGTATATAAATATGGGCACATTCAACTTGTTTAACCTATAACTATGTGCATGAAAGGTTCAAGCCATGCATTAGAGTCAATCAATAGTATACAGATTTGCAATTTTTTTTAACCAGCACGTATAACTAAAGCCAAAATTGAACAAACCCAATATAATAAAGACTTAGTCAAACAGAATTCAAATGATCATATCATACGAGATACGAATAGGCAGGACATAAATTCAAGTATGAAACAAATATATATAAGAAACTAAACAAGGACTAGATGCAGCACATATTTAATAACCATGAAATATTTGATAAAAAATCAACCATCCATATAAATATGGCATTGCATAAACTCTAATAAAATATATATTTTTTTTTCCAGTAAATCAAAGGTAAAGAATTAAAATGATATGCTAATTAAACAAAAACTAGAGAAACACAATAGTATTATAACGATCGGTATAAACTAGTATATTAAAATTTTCTCAGTATCAAACTAAATCAAATATGCAGTAATTGAAAAAGAAATTAACTCGTAAAATTATGAGAAAATAAACGTCTTAAGATTGTTAGCTCCGCTACTGCAAAATGAACAAACGATTAAAATGATACTGGAATAAATTAAATAATCTAATCAAAAAATCATGGAATAAATTTACGTGTTACCAAAAAATTAGAAACGTCGGATGTTACATGATCGAGTTAAAGTTGAACCTATGACCTTAAAACGTTTATTGCCTGCCACCAATGTGCTTGACAGTATTTGCAACACGTCTCCCAGGCCTCCTCGATTATGTTGCGATTGTTAGCACTTACAAGCGCAACACTACGAACCAAAGGTAATGAAATTCTCTCTCGGATGACTAGAGGAATAAAGAGGAATAGAAGAGAGGAAGATGATTTTTGGTTGTATCTTTCCTTCTCCAGTTTTACACCTATTTATAGGTGTTAAAACATAATCTGATAAGATTTAGAAGGATAAAATCTTTTTAAATTTTAAATTTTAAATTTAGATTCTGAAAATTTAGATAATATCAGAATTTTAATTTAAAAAGGATAAAATCTTTTTAAAATTTTAAAATTTAAAATTTTAAATTAGATTATGAAAATCTAGATAATTTCAAAATTTAAATTCTAAAATTTAGATTTCAAATAAAAAAAATCTTATCCAAACTAGATTCTCTTCCTCTTCAAGTGGGTATTATGAGAATAATTTTTCATTTACCTCGAATATCAATCATGCATTGTATTTATGCATCGTGCATACACATAATTATCTTTATTGATATCCAACAAAGAGACACAGTAACTGCTCTTAAATGCATGATATTTCGCCATCTCAATGTGAATTCTTCCAAGAAAAACCCACACAACAATCACCAATACCAAAATTGAGCTCTAATAATGGAGGTAAATTAAATACTATGGGCTTAATCATTTTTTTCCCTTTATGGCGGTTTACTCGCTTTATGTGAATAATATCCCTCCTAAGGTCCATTGGAGATGGCGTCAAACAATTTTCTCGAATCAAGGTAAAGCTTTAGACGTATTCATTCCCAAGGAAGAATCGGCAGGGGTACAAAATTAGGATTTGTTTGTTTTGGAAGTCTTCTTGAAACCAGAAGAGAGATAAAATCTCTTAATGGGGCTTGGATCTTTGATTATAGACTTGGTGTTAACTTTCCTAGAATTAATGGAAGAGATTCACATTGGAGAAAAATCCAAAATGGTGCGAATATGGCAAAAGATCCGATTTTCTCAAATGTAAAGGGGGGTGTGCGCTCGTTTAAGGATGCTTTGCTGAATCAGAATGCCATTAGTGTGAAGAGTATGCCTGGTTATAGAAAAGCAGGCTGCGGAAAAAAAGTCAACAGTAATAGAGGATGATGCCCGTCATAGATTGGACTTATGTGGTATTGGGAAGGTGAGAGGATTATTTAATAGAGAACGGCTATTGGAGAACTTCCACCAACAAGGTATTTTTGACAGTTCAGTGTGTAAACCCCCTGCTGGTTTTTTTTCTTTTTGAGTTTGAAGATTGTCATAAGATGGAGATGCTGAAGAATGAAGATTGGAAGTGGCTCTAACGATGGTTAACTGACATAATACGATGGTTGGGTAAAGTTATCATGAATGATATATTGGTGTGGATTTTTTGTTGGGGTATTCCTATTCAAGCGTGGAATAAGAACAAGTGTGAGAATATTGCTAATATTTGGGGTTCATTGATCCATGTAGACTCCATAACGTCAAAGTCTGAGGATTTTAGGCTCCGTTTTATAAGATTAGCTTTGACGAGAGTAAATATGACGTTAGCAATGAGATTAATTATTATAATGGTATAAAAAGTAATGATGAAATATATTATTTAGATGTAAATGTAGGATAAAAATGCGATGAGAACGAAAGTAGTCATTAAAGACAATCATATAAAATTTTACTGATAAATTATTTTTATATATATTAATAATATTAAAATGTTAATATATATTATTGCATACTTTTATTAGGTAATTATTTTATAACTTATATAAGTTTATTTATTTTATTAAATGATAGTTAAAATAATTAAAATAAAAAATTTAATAAATAAAACATAAAAAAGGGTCACTTGACCTCTTCCCTAGCAGGTCTAGTGGAGCCATTGAACCTGCTGACCTCCAGTGAAAATTGATATTTCCATTGGAGCTTAAAGCACCAGAGGGTGCTTCCCAAATGCACCCTCGGTGCGATGGGGAGAGGAATTCCCTCCATTTGGTGCGACTGCATCTTAGGGGACCCTTAGTAGGGGAGCATTATTTATCTGTACTAACCAAGTTGACAAAATTGACGAGATTATTAATCTCAATTTTGGAGGGCATATATTTCCTGTTCGTGTATGCGAATCGATGTTTGATCCGGAGAAGTTTACTGAATAATATAGGTGTGGATAAGGGTTAGCTTCAGAAACATGGAAATTGATAAAAAGGGTAGGCGGAGATTATAAGGCTATTGCTCCGGTGATCGGAGAAGACAAAGAAGTGGAAGTTGAGAAGGCGTTACAATTGGGGTCTAGGAAACTGGTGATTCTAACGAGTCTAGCAGCTGTTTGAAGAGGTGGATTCCAGTAGCTGCTTTGGCAGTACTAATATCAATGCTCCAAGGAAAGTTTTGACAGTGTAGGAGTCCCTCACTGATTTGCATGATGGAAAGATGGAGGAATGTGTCAATCCAAAGGGGCCCAAGACTAAAGGAGGTTCTGGTGGGCCGGAGTTAGAAAGTGGGGATGAGCTTTCATTGGAAAATTCTGATCTTTATAGTGAGGAGGATAGTGGTGGCCCTATTGGCTATGAGGAAGCCAATTTTCCTGCTGTGAGTAAGGCCCTGTCCTTACGTATGTCCCAATGTCTAATCGAGACTGAGTGTGTCCCTGAATCTGTTTCCTGTCCGAAGAAAGAAAGTTTTCAAGAAGAAAAAATGTTTGAGAAATTGAAGATCTTGAGGAAGATAGTTTTCAAAGGCTCCGGAAAAAAAAACCAATCGTAGAGGGAAAAAAGGCTTCAACAAAAAATGGGTCTCAACAAATAAGAAAGTGGGGAAGATTGCCAATAATTTCTGTATTTGATGCTGATCTTAGAGGAAGACGCCATAGCTACTGGGAATTTGGAAAGAATCTGGGTTGTGTAGCGGGTTGTGATGATGGGGTAGGTATTAAACGTTTGAAAGAGATAGAAGAAAAAAAAAAAACATTGATCTGTGATGTTCGAGGTTAGTGTCCGTCTGTTAACTTTGTTTCTTTCTTGGCTTGTCTGTGGTGTCCTTTATCTAAGATCTCTCAGATTTATTTGAAGCTCGGTTGTAATAAGTTGGGGGTTAAGGCCGAAGGATCTGGGTTGGGTGAAGCGTGAAGGTGGTCTTGGAAGTTTCGATGGGGTCTAGAAGGTGGTTGGTAATTGAGTATTTGAAATGGTTCGTTATGGGTCTGATCGTTCTTATGTAGGGGTATATTGACTCGGTGTGGATTTTTTCACTGGGCTGATGTTAAGCTAAATTCTTTCATGTTTTTCAGCATGAGGGGTCGTATTTTGTTTGGGTCGGCAAATGGGGAGTGGCTGATTTGATGGGCAATGGCACTATGGACATTGTGAATTTGTACTAATGAAGTGTAATGCAATTAAAGTGCTTTTAGCTTCCAATAAAATTGAGATGTTGTTAGTGCAAGAAACGATGGAGAGTGTCTCAGCTTTAAAGATATTGATAAATTTGGGAAATGATAATTTTGTCTGGGTTTATTTGGAGTCTCAGCGTAATTTAGAGCCTGCTTATTGTTTGGATAAGAGTTGCTTTTAGTGTACTGTATAGTGCAATTTGGGAGATGAGAGATTATCAAAGGTACTTGGATACTTGGACTGGGTGGAACCTTGAAAGTCTTATTGGTAATTTTTATGCTCCATGAGATAAAAGAAGGGTGAAAAAAAGATACAGGATGAGATTTATGGAGCAAATTAGTTCCTTATAGGGGGCTTACTTTTGGTATGGATAAGGAAGTGTTCGTAAAATCAGCAAGGTCAATTTTTGAAAGTTAAGGGCGAGTGGATTATGTGGAATTTCGGCTGTATTGTGTGCAGTATAGAATTTGTTGTACCTGCTATTTATAGTAACCATGAAATGTTTTATTGACCTTAAGGTTAGATTCACACTATGCTTGGTATTATTATACTCTTGTTTAAGGAAGATAAAGGAGTCATTATATAGGTGTATTGGAATCTTTAAAGGTTACGTTTGTTCTAAAATTTGGCTGTTGCAGGGGTGGGTCATGG
This sequence comes from Adansonia grandidieri, assembly GCA_038382065.1. NCBI lineage: Eukaryota > Viridiplantae > Streptophyta > Magnoliopsida > Malvales > Malvaceae > Adansonia > Adansonia grandidieri. The sequence continues at coordinate 5,991 of JBBYHK010467207.1, forward strand.
CCTTGGATGCTATGGAGAAAATTTCCTTCTTGATTTAGTTTTGATCATTTTCTTGGATTTATGCTTTTTAATAGGTGCAATTTGTCTTGGAGGTTGCTTGGTGGGTGAACCCGGTCGCTTGTGCTCCCTCTAGCTCTTTTAATTCTGGAGACCTGCTTTTGGTTGTTGGCCACTTGCATTTTGATTCCATAAAAAGCTAAAGGTGGTTGTAGTTGGTTATATAAGAGTGTAGCGATTCAATGAAACTGGTGCTTGACAATAGACTTTGACAGTGAGTGGAGCAGGAGAACTTACTCAAGGAACTCATGGTAGATCTTGATTTTTATATCTAGTTTTAGGGTTGGCTTTAGTGTTCTCATGTCAGATTTATCTTTTGGAGTTTCGTCCATTCTTTTGGGATTTTCTTAATTTTGGTTTAGGATTTAACTGTGTTGTGTTGATCCAGTTGGATGGTTGGTGATATCTCCTGCTAAGGGATTAGGATATATTTGACGCATCTATGATTCAACTCTTTTATCTCTTTTTAATAAAATCATCTGACTTAGCCAAAAAAAAAAAAAAAATGTAGTATGGGTTGCTTGAGACAAAACTAAATGTAGGTTCTTTAAGTCTTCAAGAAGACTCCGCTGATCCCTGGTTGGTCTCGGTCGGTTCATTGGTTTCAGTACCTTTATTGCTCTTGTAGTTTCGCCAGTCGCTGCGTTTTCGCCTGCACTCGCCCTTTTCGATGAGTCTTTTTGTTCTGACATTGTAGGGCCCGGACCGACTAATACTTTAACCATTGATGGCTGTAACAGCTTGGCTCCGAGCTTAAACCTTTTGCTAAACTCTTGAAGAATGATACCTTCTTCGAATTCGGTTAAATCCTCGGGCATAATTGCTTCATGCAGCTTTTACAAGAGAGACATAAAGCAATTTGTAAGAAAATTTGTCCAAGTATCCATCAAAAATACGTATCAATGCGCTTGTAAATTAAATCTTAGAAGATGGAAAATGCAAATATTGCAGTTGAGGCCTTTATTACATTTTTTTTTTCTAAAAGGAAACATATTCATTTTTTATATATGTGTTTATTAGGACATACGTATGTAGGTATGATTCTCTAAATATACGAAAAAAATTTTAAAGAATTAAATATATCTATGTCGAACATATTTAATATGCATCCTAAATCTAGGTAACATGTCCATAACCATATGTGTATGTATCTAATTTGACAGAAAACACACATATCCATACTTGTTTGTGCCCAGAAGACAAATGTCGAACACAAATTCCTCTTGGCAATCACAAACAGTTTCAAAAACATGGTTTAAATTAGAATACCTTTAATTGACTCCTTTGAATGTTAATGGAATATTATTATTTTATTACAAGGGTTTGTATTTGTTAAACCTTGTAGTGATTAAATCAAGAGGAGTAAATTGATTTCTCAAAATATTTTATAATTTAAAACTTTGGATATGAAAATTGGAAAATTCATTCAAATAACTTAAGCAAACAAGGTAATGAATAACAAATGCAAGGAAAAGTGTAGGGAAAGAGAAACAACACAACAGATTTGTAGAGGTTCAACCTTGATGTCTATGTCATCTCCTTTAGCTTTATTTGTTGAGGAGTTCCTAATTCACTATCTGAAATTGGTACCTTTTAAAGACAAAGTATAACCTTTACAACTCTATCTTTCAAGGCTAATATATCAATATCTCCTGCCTTATCTTTTGTGACTAAGATGAACCCTCTTTACTTTTAAAGGCTAAGTAGTATGAATAAAACCTCTAATGGCTAGGTGTTTACAAGGATTAAGCACAAAGAATGATGAATTCTAAACATAGAATTACAAATAATATAATGAAAGGATGGGAAGAATTAATCATATACAAAGATGAACTACTTAGAAACTTAAAGAGATGAAGGATTTGGCTATAATCTCATTCTCTTGATGTCTATTACTTTTAGAAGTGTTGGTGAAGCCTATTTATAACATGGAAGTGGTTTGTGGTAATTGGAAATTGATTGGGCGCTTTGAAGCTGTTGGAAACTTCATAAATGTGATTTCCTATTCTTCGCCACGCATATGCATCAATATAATTAAATGGGTATTCATACAATATGATCATTGGGACATGATGTATCCATACATGTAGTGATTGTATCGGCACAGTCTTTAATATATTGAAACATCTGCTATGTGTATGTAGACACCTATTTTGTCCGAATCCTTAATTATTTTATTCATAATTTTTGGGATTGATAAGAATTTTCTTAGTCCAGGTCCTTTCGGATTAATTATTGATGATGGAAAGGTCTAATTGAGGTTTTAAAATGTTTTCATGAGCTTAGTTTAATAAAATAAGGCATTTGAGCTTAATTATCCAATTTAAGGGGTAAATGCTCGATTTAGAAAACTGAGACCTTAGTCTTGAAAATCCGAGTATGATAAAAATTGACTGATATATGTCTCTTGAAGTGATTAGAGTGGTTATTGGGGTTGTTTGGATGAAAAAAAAAAACTTATTTTAGAAGTAAAAATCAAAAGTCAACGATAAGTGAAAAGTCAACTATAAAAAGTCAACTTTGTTGCTTAGAGTTAGATTTTTAAATTGGATGAGTTTCAAGGCTTTGGTTTCTAAATTGATTACACCAAAATGAAATTGAATATGGGCAATAGGTCAAGAAAGTGTAATCGAGATTGGATCATGTAAAGGCTTTAGGAATTAAGGTGCCGAGAATTTTCGAAAGCTTAATCCAAGAGGTTTGGGATAAAAATTTCTAATTTTTCAAGGGAAAGTTGTTAAGGGATATTTTGGCTATGGAAAGGAACACCCAATTACACTTTAACGAGAACATTTCATGATGAATTGGATGAAAAGAAAAATCATACAAGATTAGTGTAAAATAATGGCTTGGCTAAATTTAGCACAGGTCCAATGTGGAAATTGTGCTCATTTATTCATTAAGGGTATTCCACTCTAATTTGTTAGGGAGATTAGTAGCTAATCTAGTCTCGCTCTAATAAGGTTAGTTCACTGTATGATTGTTCATTTCACAACTTTGCATTCATAAAAAAATCTAGAATATTCATTTTTTTTTTCATTTTCTTAGTGGAAAAAAAGCTTGATTAGGTAACTTGATCACTTAATCTCTTCAATTTTCAGCTTGTAGCATGATTTTTTGTTTGAATCTTGATTGATATGCATAATACATGGTTCAACTAGTTTGAATTCTTGATCTTTTGTTTTGGCCATGCTTAGTTCTTGATCAAATATGACGCTTTTTTTATTTGAGCTAGGTTTAAGTTTGATTTGATAATATTGATACATGATTTGTTTATTATTTGAAGAGATATATTTGAAATCATGATTAATTACTTAAACCTAGTGTTCGAACAAGGAGATTTCTTTAGGTCAAAGTTTGGTTACTCTATTTTTATAAGATCTCGATGTTTTGAGCTTAGTTGAGCTAGGATCTAAGTATATAGAGCTAAAATCATGAGGTTTAATGATAAAATATTTAATTCTTAAGCATATTTGAAGTTCGAACAAGCTTGAAACTTTGAAAACATCAATCGGCCATCATAGAAAACCTTGTTTTAGGTTCATTTACTTTAGGAATCATGTAGATCAACTTTATCATTGATGAATTGATGATACGTTGATGAAATCTTGATGAATCAAGTTAGATGAAGCTTAGATAAACTTAAATTTGGACTTAATTTGATGAAATCATGAGCTTGAATATTTATATCCAAGCTTAAATGGTTGAAATCGTGATTTAAGATGATAAACATGCTATTAAGTTGATATCAAGCTTACTTCCTAGGCTTTGATTGGGAAATGATGAGAATTTGATGAGAATGGTTGATTAGATGAGCATGCCTTGGCTTGATAGGCTTGGCCAACATAGATTGTAGTGTTTAGGTTTGTAGGTGATTAGTTGCTAGTGAGTAGTAATAGGTAGTATGCTATATGTTTGATAAAATGTTTGTTTGAAGTATTTGTGCTTGTCTTTTCATAAAAGAACCCCCAAGAACAAGTCTTGGTTCATTCAACCAATGAGTGAGTTAAAGTTTAGTTTTGTTAAATAAGTTCTTTCAAGAACAACTTGGGGACATTTAAATAAATACTTGAATTTAGAGCTGATTTGGAGCACTAAAAATATTTTCTAAGTGTTTTAACTAGTCTTTACGATGCAAACTTGTAGAGTTTTGTTGGAAGCCATTAGGATTAGGTTATGTGTGATTAATGTCTATCATTAGTGTCCCTTTTCTTTGTTGGTTACAGCGCTGAAGTGAGTAGCACTGGTGTGTCTCTCACTTGATAAGGATACTTGAATATAAATAAATGCGAGAAAATAAAGTCATTTGCATGACTCTGAAGCTCTTCAATGATAATAGCATCAGAGTTTTAGGTTGAGTCAATTTTTGTTGTTTCCTTTCCTTTGACATATATAGAATGCCTTTAGCCTCACTAACGGACATTTGAACATCCAGAAGTTGGAATATTTGCAATATGTGTTTGTGCTCATACATTTTAGAATTACTACAGTTTTTCAACATATTGGTTTTGTAAAAGGAAATATTTTCATCCATGTTAATGGTCATACAAATTTTTGTTAGTATTTTTCCCATAATTGTCAGCATAATAGGTTTTTGAAACATCTGGGTTCATGATCAAACATGCCCATAAGAAATTTTGAAACATGAACTATTTGAATGGCTCTATTTTAGCACTTAAATTTTAAAGTGAGCTATTTTAGTGAGGATAAACATTTTTGTAGATTTTTCTCTCATTTTTATTTAAATAGCATAAATAAGCTTTCCAACCATGCATGGCTCATCTAGTGTGTATTCTACACGAATTAGGAAGAAAATCCAAAAGGTAAGCTATTCGAACATGTTGTGCGATGCTGTAACATCCAATTAAAAGATTTATTTGATATTCAAAATGATTTTTTGGGATTTTAAGTATTTTTAAGTTGAAGTATACTGAGTTAGCTTTCGTAAGAATTTTATTTTGTGATTTTATATGGTTAGAATAGTCCAGAATAAATTCAGAGAGCTTGAAACATAAAAAATATCAAGTGTTTTCAGGCTTCTTTGGTTTTTGGTGTTATCTATTTTGAGGCATTCAGATCTTTGAAATTGAATCCGGATGTGTTGTTTTAAGAATATATAGGTCTAGATATGTTAAATAATAAGTTTCTATGGGCTCACTCTCAAGTTCATAAAAATTAAATAAAAAATTGATTTTTTCTTTGTTTTCAAAGTTGTGTTTTCTTCGATTTAATCTACTTCCTATTTTATAATTTTATTCAAATGGAGTCCAATTCATAAATAATTTTGATTTGATATAGAATTATAAATATTTTTGAAGATTTTTGAAGTCCTACACTTTTATGACATTTTCCTTCTTAGAAAATCTTTTTGCTCTGAATTAAGCTATTAAGCTATAAACTCGAGTTAGTCCCGGACCAATATTTGGTTGCTCTCATGGGTACCAAATACGAGTCAAGGATATATATTTTCATTTTTCTTTGATATATGCTTGTTTTTTGTGAATAAAAAGGGGATTATTGTTGAATATTTAACTAACTCAAATCAAAAAATTTAATTCGGATATGCATGATTAATTGGTACTAAGTTTTGGGCTTCACAAGAGGGATCTTGTCTTTACTTGTGGCATAACTGACTCTCGAACCTAACTTTACATATCACTGGAACATGCAGGTCATAAAATAATTCTTTTAGAGTTTCATTACTTTTTAGCGAATGGTTTTAATAGGTGCTTGGTCACACCTAGCCTAAGAGGATCGATGATGACTCTTTAACCCAGCCATTATTTGAGTACGGGATGTTTGGACGAATTATTCATTCCAATGGCTGGAGCATTACGATGATCAAAGTGCTATCTGCACTGATATGTTGGGATTCGTATTTCAATATATCACAACAGTGTATCGATGCAAACAAGGGTTTCAATGTTTTTTTGATAATATCAAACATTGTATCGATACATACACCTTAATTTTTAAAGTGTTTTTCTTGGCTTTGAAACTTATAAAATTTATCTAAAAAATATTTTATACAAAGGTATACATTAAATACACATTTTTAAGTAAGTTAAGGAGTTAAAAACATTTTATTATTTTTCAAAGTATTTTTTGATTAATTCAAGGAAAATACTAAGTTGAAAATATTTAATCATAAGCTAATTAAACTTAAATTTTTGTAATATCAAAATAGAGATTAATACAAAGCTAATATAGCTAATAGTATTTGATGCACTAATGGTGTATAGCTTCGTACACTGTTAATGAACTAGATTATATCACATCATTAAAAAAATTTTAAAATAAATATAGATTACATTTATCTAAACCAACTGGCATGGTCTAATTTATTGATAATGTATGAAGCTATACACTATTGGTGTATCGAACATACCATAGATGATTTCATTTACAATTTTTTTGGACATTATTTATTTGTCTAAATAAATAAAGTGCGAATTTTCTTCTGGTTACATAAGTTCTCTTAATTCTAATAGAAATACAAAATGCAAATGAATAAAACTTGCATATATTTCAACTTAAAGATATTAAAAGTACGCTAACAATTTGGCCCTTGGTAAGTAACCAAAAATCCAAATCAAAAGCAAAACAATGAAAACCGTCAATCTAATTTCACATATATATACATAAATACATAATGCATGCATACACTTTCATCCATTATATATGGAAGACACACCATCACAATATTAAAATCTTTTTAAGAGAACCCAATGCTTAAACTAATTGATTTATTTAATTATCCATTATAATTAAAAAGTAACATCTAATAGATCTAGGATTCAATTCAAGCATTTAAGGTCTCTTTCTTCTATCCCCAGGCTGATCGAGTGAAGTCATTTAAAAAATGCAAGCACGGTTTGTATGAGGGTGAGCACAACCACCATAAAGGCAGCAACAGTTCCAGTACCTCTCCAAAGATTGGCGAAATACACACGCTTCAGAATTGCTAGATTCTTCTTGAAATATATTGCTATCTTGTGCTTCCGAGCATCGTTGTAAAGCTGGTTTAGTCCATTCCCTGTTTCCCTGTAGCAAGCAGGAGGCTCGCCAACTCCCTGCATAAGTTTCTTAATCATACCAACCACCATTTTATCGGTACTTACTCTGCTAACTATATTTCCCTCGCTTTTGCCTTCTGTGCTTAAAACTCCTTTGCTTTTTAACAACTTTACATCTTTGTCAGATTGAATGAGATAATTAATTAGTTTTATGTAAGCACAAACATAGGCTTCAACTGGACAGTGGCACAGCTCGAAGGCCATGACGTTTCGAATGTAAGCTTCAGTGTTGGAGTGGACAGTCAACTTGGGGATTTTAAGCTCTTTCCCTGCAAGTTTTATATCAAGCAAACATGCTTTTTGATCAAGTTCAGCTGTAAGCTCAACACCAGCTTCATGCAAAATTGTTGCACTATACATTGTTTTCAATGGACGAATCTTCGATGGATCCGAATTTGAGTTTGAGTGGCATTCCCTGACCAGATGCCATCTTTGCACACTGGTGAAGTGTAGGGTTTCCATATCCTCCAACTTTTGATCCCATGGAATATCAAAGTAGATGCAAGCGAGACGTAGAAAAGAAAGAGCTGAGGCATCTGAATCTAATTTGTCACTACAATATGACTTATACAGTTCTTCAAGCACAAAGAAAGGGATCTGATTTTCAAGTAAGATCAAGTCCCTACGAAGACCAACTGACCACGTTCCTTTTAATAATAAGTCTCTAGTTTCAAGATGTTTTCCCTTTTTCTTCTCGTAGTTCCTCAAGAACAACTCGAGGATAAAGAGTGCATCATAAAATATCATCCTTACGAACTCATCTTCATCGATTAAAGCTTCATAACAGTCGAGAATTACTTTTTCATTGAGTTGAATGTAGCTCCAGAAACTTTTCAATGTCTGCTCCGAAGTCCTTCTAAGAAATTGCTGTTGATAAATTACCTTATTCTTGGCCATTTTAGCCAAATTTTTTTTTCGATAATGAAGAGGGCCTATTGAAATTAATTGAGGAGTATAAGCTTTTTCGTTTCCTTGACGAATATTCTTAGGAACCTCGTAGATGTAACTTTGCTCCAATCCGAGCTCCAAATCATCGTCTCCCGAGTCATCCATCGCTTCATCTTTCTCTTTTCCAAATGCTTGAGCACCCGCAGAGTCTAAGGGATCCCACTTCTTTGGCATTTGCTCGAGCCTACTTTTCACGTAAAACATATCAAGTTAGCAACAGATTGAAATCCATTTTTCAATTTTCCATTTTTCTTGTATAAGAATGTTATAAGGTTTCAGCCACCACATATAAAATGATACTAATATTATATTACTTTGGTTTTTGTGTTGATCAGTATCGGTTAGTATTGGTTCGTACTAGGTGGTAAATGATTTTTTTAAAATTTTTATATATATTTTAAAAATTTTCATTTATTTATTTTTAACTAGTTATAATATTTTTATATCTCGATCATTTTACTTTTTTTATAATTACATTTAAAAAAAACATATTCAATAAATTAGGTTGTTCAACCTAATTAATAATAATTTATTATATATTTTTAAATATTTTTATACTTAATAATTTATATTTATTTGATGTAAAATTTTGGATATTAAATATTTACAATTTTAAAATATATTTTGCTTACAAACTTATACATATAGATAATGGAGGTATATTTGCATGTCTATATAATATATATTTCATTAAGGGACTTGAAAATATGCTATAAATATATATGAAAAATATCTAAAAAATATCAATAAACCCAAAATAGTACGCCAAAACACGTTGATACCGGTACACACTAGTATCAAAACAAAAATGATATATCAACCAATATGGTATAACTAATTTGGTTCAACTTATACCTCATCTCTCTGTGCCACTTGAGCTAATTTATGCAATTTTGATTTGGGAATGAGTATCGATATGAATATGTGTCTGACAGTGCAAAAGTATGTTATATTTTTTAAAGGCTTAATATTAAAATTAACCTATGAACTATACCATTTTTCTCACTTGGGTACTTTATGAATTTTCATTTGTAGTTTGGTACCTATAACATAATTCCGTCAATCAATATGGTACTTTACTCTAAAGCTGTTAGTTAACGTGGATCATTTAGATTGTGAAATATGGCATACAATATTGATATCAGTGACACATGGTGTGATATTATTGATTGTAATTACTTTTTAAATGGTGTTAGCATTTTAAGGTAAATTATGGGACAAAATATAGTATAAGTATTTAAATGGGAACGAAAATTTATAAAGTACTTAAGTGAAAAAATGGTATAGTTTAAGGGTCATTTTTAATATTAAGCCTTCTTTAATTTTTTTCACATGTTTGGAAAACCATACTTTTATATTCATATCCGAATATATATTAGACATAAATATCAAACATAAATAAACATAAATACTTTAAGAAAAATGAAGAATCTAGATAATAGGAGCTAAGTCTAACGGAGTTATTAATTAGCTAACCCAATTGGATTTCAAAGTTTCATCTTGAATGAAAAATAGAGAGACGTAAAACTTACAGGAAAACTAATAGCCTTTAGCTTCCACTAGAATTTGCTGTAGCCTGGAATTGCAAATGGAGAGATGGAAGGGAAAGACTAATTCACGATCTAGAAGAAAGAAAGTTTCTTGAAGTTGAAAGAGCAAAGATCATTGAATCTTGAAGTTAACCAAAGTGGCAAAGGAAAATATTATATATAAACTCAGCTCGAATAAAACGAGCTACTCAATCCTTGATCAGTTCAACACTCGTTATCATATAAAGATTGTTTACATTTCAATCTTTATAAAATATATTAGTCAATAATATAAAATTGAAACGTAATACTTTTGTTTTTTTTTATTTATGTAAATATTAAATTTTAAATTTTAAATTTATTGATATTATTTTTTAAAAAATAAAATTGTTATTCGTTTTTATCTTCTTTCATCGACAAGTTAGCATCAATTAATGTCACACGTGAATTTGAAATCTTTATGTCCTTTTATATAACTTATTCTCTTTTTTTTTTTAACTTAAAAAAAAAAAGCTTTATAAAAAGAGATAATGAAAGAGAATAACTTTAATAATGAAACAAAGGGCAGAAAAGTTGATATGGAAAAGTGTGCTAAGTCGCTTGAGGAGAGTTTCTTCTTAACGAAGTTTGGAATACCCTTTTTATTGCATTATGAAAAGACATTAAAATAAAATATTAAAATGTTAGATAAAATTAATCATATAACAAATAAATATTCATAAATTAATATTGATATTATTTAATAAGGACTAATTTGAGTGTCGAATAAAATATTGTTTTCTAATTAAAATAAGAAAATATGTGTAGAAAGAGTCATATTGAGGGGCAATGTGAACTGATCTCTGCATTTTCCAGGGAAAAAAAGTTCCTTAATAATTTGACAGTTTTAGTGACGGATCTTGACATTTAATTTTAGGACGATGATCGGATTAAATCTCTATGTATATATTTCAATTGAAGTGTTTCATTATATTTTGCCAATATAAAAACGCATATGTAAGTAATATATTAATAAAATAATAAATTCATAAAATCATAAATTTAATAAATTCATAAACAAAAGTATATCGAAACAATACATAAAATAAATTATCTTACGTAAATTTGATTAAACTACTATTTTTTGGTTGCCCATGAATGCTGAATCCAAAGACTTGCAATTATATAAATCTATTAGTTTTAATTTTCAAAATAAATTTTCTAACACATTTATATTCTTGTAATATAAAATGTAAGTTTTAATATTTATTTACAAGTTATAGAAAAAAAATATATTACACTTTTAATTAATAACATGGCTTTCAAATTAGTTTACACAATCTTTCAACTGCTTAGATGATGAACTTTTTTTTATTAATTTGTTAAAAAATTTGAAATTGAAAAAGTTTTGTAAATAAATCAATCGTTAAATAATATATTTTTAACAAAACACGAAATAAAATATACCTTTAAAATAATGAAATCGAAACTTCGAGACTATAAGTTATAATGGAAAGCAAATCTTCACTGAATTATGGACAAAAGATAACATTTAGAAAGCTGATTTAAGTTCATATGTTTGTAATATAATATTTATGACAAACAAATTAATTTGAGAAGTTTATAAATAATGATTTGTGGGTAAAATACGAAGATAAATAATAAGGTAGTTTTAAATTTTTTAAATTATAATGCATAAATTTAAGTTATAAATAAAAATAATAAACTAAATAAATATAAATTTTATTTTGGATACCAACTTAATTTTATTTGATTTATAAATACATATAAACATATATATATATATAAGTGCTAAGGGATTTTCAAAATATTTGGGGGGCGAAGGCCCCTCCAGCCCTAACTGCTCTCCACCCTTGAATAGTTCGATTTGAATTTGGATATAGTTGGATTTGGATTTGTTTAGACCTGACAATATTATATATGATACACGGATAAAATAATTAAAATACGATATTATAATACATAAATATATGAATCAAAATTTATATAATATGAATTATTAACGTATTAAAATTTATATAAATATAAAATATATAAAATATGATTATGATACAGCAAACACTATAAAATAAGATATTTTTAAAGACGAAATAAGAGGATGATAAGAAACATCCTCTTTTCTTAAATTTAGCATCATTGAGATGAATTTTGTTCCTAATTTAACATTATTGAGGACGAATGTCATATTGATAATTTTTAGAAATTATTTTAGAGGAAGACTATTTAAGATGATTTTTCTATCCTAAAACTTAAAAAAAAAAAAAAAAAAAAAAGAAATTCATCTCTTGCAGACAACTATTGATTATCCTCGATGCCTCTAAATTATGTCGTAAAAATATATAAATATGACACAAATAAAAAAATTTCCAAACCTAGATTAGGTCTAATTAATTTATATAACTATATTTTTAAAAATATATATTTAATAAATTTAAATTTTGAATTTCAATATTTAAAATATTTTTCTTATTACAAATTATAATCTTCTTTATTAAAAAATTTTGTCCTTATTATATGACTTCATGTAGATTAATTAGTCTTTTGTCTTATTGTATGAATTTATTGATTAATCTATGAATTAATTGATTGAAGTTAACCTCCCCCGTTGAAAATGCTAAAGCTGTATTATTATTGTTATTGCTCACTTATGCCAAAGCCTAATAACTAGACCTGCTCAAGAGTCGAGCTACATGCCCAAGCCCGAAGATTCACTCGATATTTGAAAGGGTTAGAACAAACTTATTAGGCCCGAAAAATGGGCTTGGACAAAAAAATTAAGCCCAATTGAAAAATGGGCCGGGCCTTGGGTTCAATTTTCAAAGCTTGAGCCCAGCCCAGCCCAACACATTTTACTATTGCATTATATATGTTTATTTTATATTTTATATATTATGTAATTTTTGTCATATAAACAATACATATATATAATATTATAGTGTAAATTTAAAAAACTAAGTTAAATTATTTATATTTATAAACTTAATAAAAGAAAATTATTAAATTAATAAAGATTAAATTTATAAAAAATATGTTTTTTTAAAAAATAAATTTTAAAAAATAAAATATGGACAAGCCTAAACAGGCTTTGACTATCAATTTATAAATATGGACGGGCTCGAGTAAAATTCGATGCCCATATTTCAGGCCAAGCTGGGCTTAGATAAATATATTTAATGTTAATACATACTCAAACCTGATTCAAATCTGGCTCGGCCTAGCCCACGAGTAGGTCTACTAATAACAGGTTTACCTGTCAAACATATATGCGCCATAAAAAGACAATTTTAATTATATGCTATGCACAATTCAAAATATAAAATGTAATGGTGGAAGGGTCTTAGTCCATAATTTAGTGAAGATTTGCTTTGGATAAAAGGGTTATATGATCAATTATAATACTGTGCACAAATTTTGTATCGAAAATATAACCAAAGAAATTTGAAGGTAAAAGATAAGTTTATTTATCAAAATCGAAGTTACGATCTCTAAAAATTTTTAAAAATAAATAAATAATTTTATTTCTTTTACAATAAAGTTTTTATCCTAAGATTTTCAAGTCCTGAGCTTGAAACATTGAAGTCTGCTTTCACTTCAAAAGTCTTTTAAATTTGGTCTTGAAATTTCCGTCGATGGAATAAGATTGAAGAGTAGTTTTTTGAGAATTCTTAAAAATAGATGCATCGTTCTTTAGATTTTCTTCACTTTCTTCGATTCTTATTGGATTCCTTTTTGAGATTTTGGAAAGAATTTAGGTCTTCAAAATCTTCTTTTTTTTTTAACCTTACAAATTGTGAAATTGTGATGAATGATTTAGAGGAGATTCATTTTTATAAAATCAACGAATCTAGTAAAAGATAGTTCTTAAAGAATACGATTCTTATAAAATAGTTTTGAAAGAACTCTATATTCCTTATTTATCTCTTAATTAATTTAATTTAATTAAAGAAAAAATTGATTGATCCAACCATGTGTGCATATTTAATTAATTATAAACATAATTAATTATGATACTATCACATACGATATCATCGATTCCACACAATGATTCATAATCTAATTAAAAATTTCTTAAAATTTGATTAATTTTTATTCTAAAAAGTTATAAACATCTTCAATAAAAAAATTAATTTTAATTTAACATATTTTATTTTTATGAAAAATTAAAAAAAAAAAAATTGACTGAACTTGTTATGTGGGCCTAGAACTCTCCAAATGATTGAAGCAATTTACAATGATTTATCACCAAGTCGTGTCCATTGACATCCCTTGGGTCAACAAAGTAGGACCATGTATTTGCTTTATTAGGTTTGAAATGGAATAGCAGTTAGAAATTTACCCTTCCGTAATTTTAATGGAAGTGTATAAGCTAGTAGTTAAAGAGTATTATTTTTTTAAGGAATAGTTTAAACTCGTGTTTAAAAGCAATATGACAATTTAAGAAGCATAATTTTTTTGTTAAAAGTATAATAATGCTTTAAAAAACTTTCCATCTGCAAGCGCACGTTATCTTTACTAGAAAAAACCTTCTTGAGTTATAATTTTCGAAATGATAAAATTTGCCGAGTGTAAGAACAACTTCTATGTCATAAACAAGTGCATTGTTTTATTTAAATTTAATTATAAAAATATTTTTTAATATTTTTTAATATTTTTTTAAATAGTAAAATAAGCCAATGAACCTATTGAATCCAATCCTATCCGGACTTGGATATAGATATGTATTTTCTCCATATATATATAAACCCCTTAGAAAAAATTGACAATAGTCGTATTTAACACATGCCTAACACTCACTCAAATTCTAACAACTTTAGGTTCTTGTTTCTAATGGTAGATTTTCTTGACCAATCCGTCTACGTTTTCCATTTTCTATATGGTAAGAGTACACTCTTGTCAAGCTAATATAGTGTATTCATGTTTGACATACATTTTTTTGCACAATTGGTCGGACTTAGAGGTCTCCACGGGCCAAATCGAAATAATTAATAAAAATATTAAAAAAATTTATATTGATCTTTATATTTTTTTATAATTAAATTTAAATAAAAATATTTTTTAATAATTTAATATCTATTCAAGTCGAACTGACTTGAATAGATGAAATCCAAGGCCCGACCCAAGTGAGCTAAGCCTACCGGGCCGGACAATAACCCAGCCCATGTACATGCCTAGTCAGACTTCGAGCATAAAAGTCCATATTTTGTGTTAGACGAACCTAGACAATCATAAAGTTGGTTAATACCCTGCATTAGCGCAGGCCAAACCATGTGCAAGTCTATAGACATACACATTGTCTTCAAGTTTTCACCTTGTAACTTCCTTTGGTTAGTTTATTAGCATACAACAATTCAAAACAACATATAAACAAAATATTCGATCCACTGTCATCCCTATATGTAATGGCCATAAACATTATCGGTTGAATCATTATTTTTGTTATACAAATCTCAATATTCTCCGGATCCCTATTGTTCATAATCATACTATGGGGGGAATATGCAAATTC
>JBBYHK010467317.1:1528-12544 GCA_038382065.1 Adansonia grandidieri
CAATAACTTACAAATTAAGAATAATCTCTACAGGTACGACACTTGCTTACTACCACATACAATAACAACAATGTATTAGTGTAAAAATTTAAGAGATACACTATTTGATGTATCAGTATCCAATTTGAAGAGTTTAAAAAATGAATTTATATGATATATCACTCTAAATTTAATGAAAGCTTTCTATATTAATTTTTTTTAAATTAAAAAAAGACTAACATTAATAACATAGATAAAAGTCAATTGACAGTCCCTCTACTATAATAAAGGAAGTATTTTAGTTATTACACTGTTAAATTTTGTATTTTAATCCCTGTACTTTAAAAATTATAACAAATAAATAAAAATGATTAATGAGGTTAAAAAACTATTTAAATGCTAATACAATGCTAATGCATTATGTAATATGAAGTTTTAAATTTTATACAGAAATAGGTTTAAGTTGTGGGTAGAGTTTGAGTTATTCTTGTGTATAAAATTTAAAAATTTATATCACATGACACATAAGTATTTTATCAATATTTAAATAATTTTTTAATATTATTAACTACTTTTTTATTTATTATAATTTTTAAAATATAAAAACTAAGATACTAACTACAATAATAAGAACTAAAATTCTTACTTTATTATAGTGTAAAAATTGCCACTAGACTTCTAGCTGCTAACGTAGGCATCAACCCATGGTACAAACATAACAGAATCAAAGAAGATGGCGTTAGCCCAGATACCATACCGTTAAAAGACAAAGTCCTAAAAAGAGCCCCCCCACCGACACGTTTCTGAATTCCGACTCCCCAAAACATACATTAAATTTTGCCCGACACAAGGCTTCCACATTCTCAAATCTCTCCGTCTCCCCAACCGGTCCTCCTTTCTTTTACACTTGTTCAACCTCTTTTTAATCCTTAGGATCTCCAATAATCTTTTTCTTGGATTGGATATTGTCGCAGAAGAATAATTGTTGAATTTTGATGCTAAGAAGACAAAGATGGCGTTTGATCTAGAGTCTTTGGCAGAGGCAACATCGGGAGCCATTGGAGCTCTGGTTAGCACCACCATTTTATACCCTCTTGACATTTGTAAAAGCAAGTATCAAGCTGAAGTTAGAGCTCGCCATAAACAAAGATACAGGTCCAACGTACCCAGATGTTTTAGATCTTCTTTTGGAGTTGAACATGATTTAGCTTCACTTTGAATTTCTTTTTTTTTCTTTTTTTTTTTTCTGTATAAAGTTTGTCAACAGGAGTGAAATCTTCCTATTATTGAAATAACTAAAGTAGTCAACTTTACATGAATGAATGAGTCAAATATTTGTGACAATCAAGCTTTGATGTCATGGATGAAGGTTTATCTCTCACATAAAGAACTTACCGTTATTCCTCAAACTTCATTTTTTTCATCTTAATGCATCGTTGTTCCTCAAACTTCATTTTTTTTTTCTGCTTCACTTTGGTAGTGATCATGGTAAAACTCTTGGTATTATGAGGAGTTATCGTTCATACAGATCAAAATCAAAGTATTGTTTTGATTGGTGTTGACATCCCTTACTCGTGCAGGAACATTTCTGATGTCCTGTGGGAAGCAATTTCTACTGGTCAAGTTCTTTCGTTGTATCAGGGCCTTGGTACGAAAAATCTGCAGTCTTTCATTTCACAGTTTATATATTTTTATGGATACAGCTTCTTTAAGAGGCTGTACTTGGAGGAAAGTGGAAACAAGACCATTGGTACAAAAGCAAACTTGATTGTTGCTGCTGCTGCCGGGGCATGTACTGTCATAAGTACACAGGTAATCATGTTTTGAGTATTTGCTTTTTTATGATTAGGCAATAATTTCATATCCAGGCTGTTTGATTTGCATTTTTCATATTATGTGGTGTTAAATTTTGTTCTCGCTGAGCAATTTAAGGTCTTTTTATTGTTAGATTCATTGAAGTAACTGTGATTACCATGAATGGAATCTTGTTCAGAGTTTAGATGGAAGTAAATATTTCAGGTCTTGCTTTGTTTCGGAAGTTGGAACTTGAAATTTTGTTTGCTTAGAGGAGAGTCTTAACAATTGAAGAAATTAATCTTTGAAAAACCTGATAATAGATCCAAATATATGCATTTCTTGAATCAGTAAAAAGTAAAAACAATAACATATATCGCCCAGAATAGATTCTTTTGCTACAATTAAGGGGAAATCTTTCTTTTTTCCCAGCTGCATCCATGTCACCCCCCTCTGTATTTGTTACAGTTCCCTTACTGTCCCCTTTGAAATGAGCATTCCAATTTGTGTTACCATTAGATGTTGGAATCTAACTTTATTGTATCAGCCCTTGGATACAGCATCCTCAAGAATGCAGACAAGTGAATTTGGGATGTCCAAATGACTTTCGATGACACTTTCAGAGTGCACTTGGAGTGAAGCATTTGATGCTCTGGGCATATCTCTTCTCTTGACTTCAAACCCAGCTATTCAGGTACTTGATTCTGCCTTCAACAATAAAAGAATTATGAATAGCAAGTGTGTTGAGTGTAGTTGACTTGTTGATCCATTTTAAGATCCTTAAGAGCGTATGATTTTGGGTTTTGAGTTGATGGAACATTTTGCCACCTTTGATTCTCAAGAATGTGAATGTGAGTAGGCCCCATCTTGGTAAATATCACATTACAATGTCTTATTGTCTAGATTTTATTTCCTTAAATCTATACAGCACCAAAGTTAACTTTTGGTGGGATGAGCTAAGCTAAGAATTGGCCATTTATTTATTTATTTTATTATTGCAGTATACTGCATTTGATCAATTGAAACAAAGACTACTTAAGAGGCAGCTACAGGAGAAAACAGGTAGAAAGTCATCCCCTGAGGCCCTTTCAGCCTTCTAGGCATTTGTTGTGGGTGCCGTCTCAAAATGTGTTGCAACGTTCTTAACTTACCCAGCTATCAGGTATTATTTAGTCAATTGTATCTGGCATTCTCTGGCAGCGAGTTTCCTATTAATAATATTTTTTAAAATTCATTGATTGAAGTAATAACTTCCATTTTCTTTTGTATGGAACGAAATTTGAACTTCAATCGGCATGATGCAGAACCTGATCCAGACCTCATTACCTAGCGCTTTACAGACTTGTTAACAAAGTTACTGTGTAATGTTGGGCAGGTGTAAGGTCATGGTTCAGGCTGCAGAGTCAGTTGATAACGATAAAACGAAGGAAGCTCAATCAAAAAATAGAAAGACAGTTTCAGGTGCACTCCATTCCATTTGGGAAAGAGAAGGCCCGCTGGGTTTTTACAAAGGATTAGAAGCCCAGGTCTTGAAGACCGTTTTAAGCTCTGCATTGCTTCTGATGATAAAGGAGAAGATCTCAAAGATCACATGGGTCCTAATACTTGCACTTAGAAGGTATCTTTCTATGACCCGAACCAGATTGAAGAGTGCTTAGTGACATTTGACAGCCAGTTGTATAGCATACCATTCATGTGAATAAAGCGGCTCCTCGCCTTTTGGAGGAAATTTTAGCAAAATTAGCTCACTTTTGGCTGGCACCGGAGGCTAACTATTCTCCCTGCGGTTGGAAGATTCATGTTGCAATAACAGTTAAGTTCTCGTATGCAGTATGATGATTTTAGTCTTGTAACAGCCTGGAAGTAAATGTTCCTTTACATAGCTTCAGCTGCTAGCATTGGATTATATCAAAATAGCAACCAGTGATCAAGTTATACGTTTTCAGCTTCCTAGTTTATTATATGTTGAATTTGCTTCTGCCCTTTCTCTTCCATCATACCCTCTGTGTGACAGAAGTTAGGTGCATGCACGATGTCATATAGTACAAGATTACTAATTAATGAACAAAATCTGTAATTTGCTTCAACTGACTTATTGCTGTCACCTACACAACAGATGGTGCATCGCTGCCTACCAAGTAAAAAAGCAGGCTATGATACGTTTTATCTTATTTCCCTAAGCAAGATATGTCTTCCCACCACATCATTATTTTAATTTTTTTTATCCTTCTCATCTTGCTATGCACCAAAAAAGCTAGAACAGAAAAGAACTTAAAAAATCTTTTTTTAGCAGTGTTAATTCATTCTTTAAGAACAATCACATTTCCGATTTACAAAACAAACCGAAATTTTTGCTTAGCCTTTCTCAAATTGAAAGAAGATTGCTCAAAATCTTATTTATTTATTTATTTGTCGAAATCTTTTTGTAGTCTATTTGGTTAATCTCCTACTTTTCTGTACAAGATGAAAATAAAAGTGATAAATAAAGTGATCTGCTAACTACGCAATTCACTGCTATTCAAGACGAATCTGATGTAGACCAAGCTGCCTCTATCGAGGAATCCTTCCGCTCGAACCTCATTGCATCTCTAACATAGTATATTATTTTCATTTTTCTTAGTAACCAAGGCATGCCTAATAAACTAGTAAGGGGCTGCTTTATGAGGTAAAGAAACTCTAATCATTTGCAAAATTTTTGTTTTCTTTTCCCTATGGTTCATAAATATTTCTTTAGGATACTTCAAAGTGGGCCTTAAGAATCACCAGCATTGTCCGGGAGACTTTGGCAACAGCTTGTGATTAACTTTCATCTCCACTCCGGCCGCATCATGCTCTGATATGGTTTCTTTAATATCTCTATCCGATTGGTTGTTTGATATCTTTATCGGCTTTGCTTCACATTTCCATTCCAAAATGTAACCCAAAATTTTTCAAAAACAAAATTGCAGAGATTCATTCCATTTGAAGAAGCCATAAAAAAAACACAAAGGTTAATAACCTTCAATTGTTTTCTAAATAAAATGATGAGTTTATTCTCAAGCAATGAATTAACACCGCTAAAATTCTAAATTTTTTTTTCTAGGTTCTTTTTGGTGCAAAAGGAAATGAGAAGTGGTGAAAGTGAAAAGATAAAAACAAATAAAAATAATAATGATGTGGCATGAATTAACTCATTTAGGAAACAACGTTAGAAGTGTCCTTACTGGGGGAATAAAGATTTTAATATACTCTAATGTAGGAAAAAAAACTCAAGCTAGCTAGAGGTGGATTAATTTTTTATTATTATTGAAGAATGCTGTCACCCTGTGGCATTATCCGCTTCATCAAAATCCAAAATTTTATTTCTTTTGCGTGTCAAATTGGTACATGTTAATTAGCTTGAACCTCGTATCATAGGTCATTTTAAGCCTGTCAATTCTAACTCGAATTAAAAAAATTTGATCAGTCAACTTGAATTCGAACCTGATCCAATTCAATTTGATCAAAAAAAGTCAATACCCGAAATCGACCAACCGAAACCCAAAATAATTCATATCCAAAATGACTCGACCTTGGAATGATGCAAACCGAAAATAACCTGAATTCGAAATGACCTGGACCCAAAATAACCCAAGCAATCAACCTGAAATGATTTGAACTTAAATTAAGTATAATTTTATTTCAAAAACATTATGTTCCTCCAAATAATACTAATTACATAAATTATTAATTTATTTTTTTATTTTATTTCATAACTTGTAATTATATTGAATTGTGATAAAGTATGCAAATACCATTTGGCATATATAAATTAATTATGTTCCTATTTTTATTCTCTTATCTTTAAGTAAAATAATGCCATAATTATACATATGCCTATTATAATAACTTTTAATATTTAATTAATTTAAATGTTTTAAATTATTATTGTAAAAGAAAGAAATCATTTTCATTATTTTATTTATAACCTGCAAAAATATTTATTGGTAAAACTTTATATAACCATCATTGTTTTATTTATAATTTTTTACTTCTTACTTGGGTATAATAAACACATTCGTAATTATTATTGTCAAAGATGCAATATATTTTTATTTCATTGGCCGGACCTGAATAAAGGAATTGAAAAAAAAAATCAAATCATAATCAATTGAAAATTTAATATTCAACCAAGTGAACATTTAAAAAAAACTCTTGTATGGTTTTGTAAGATGTTTGGAAACATTTAAAAAAAACTCTTGTATGGTTTTGTAAGATGTTTGGAATTGATAGTTCAATTTGATAATCCTCAAAAATTCAATACTGAAGCACATTGATATACTTTGCAATCTTTCTATTTATAAACATAAAAAATTTGCAATCAAAGAAATAAGTAATAACCTTGTTGGTCGAATCAAACATAGGACCAAAATTCCATGAAAAATTTTCAAATATACTTTGCAAAAATATCTTTTCAGCAAGCAAATATTTGAGAGGGATATTTTAAGAGCATTTCTACTTCCATTGTTGCAACTCAAAATACTATATGATCTCAATAGTAGATAAAACTACATTTAATGGAATGAAATAAAAAGCATCCCTCTATCGGCAATGATAATGGGGTAACGGGTTCACTTTTATTAATTTTTTAATTGATTTTTTTAATTTTAATTGGGTATGGATAATGGGTTAATGGGTTAACTTTTATTGGTTTATTGGATCTTAGGTTGTTTGGTTAAATTTTTGTTAGCCAACAACTTCATTTTAGCCATAATAAGATTTTTTTTTTTTACAACCTTTTAGATGAGAATACTTGTTAAAAAATTTCTTAGTGATATTTACTAAATAAATAGATAACACAAATTTTAATAATGATATTTACTAAAAAATTATTAAATGATAATAAGTATTTAAGTAAAATTGATTCTTGAATTTGAAAAATAATCCGATTATAAACAAATTCAAAAATCAAGTCAAAAATATATTTATTTTATTTCAAATTAAAATATATATTTAAAATATTTTTATTTTTATATTTTAATAAAATTTTAGTTAAATATAACTAAGCAAATAATTTATTTAAATTTGTTTTGATTTGATTTTAAAATTGATAAATTAACACAAATAATCTAAACTTGTGTAAATCTAATATTAAACTTGATTGATCCAAACTCAAAATAACCAAACTTGATGAATCCAACTATTAAACATGCTTAACTCTAATCCAAATCTAAAATGACTCAAACCTAATTTAACCCGAGTGTTAAACTTGATAGACCTGAATCCAAAATGACCCAAACTCGATTAACCTAAGCATTAAACCCCATTAACTCAAACCTGATCTAAATTACTTGAAACCAGTATGACCCAAAGTTGAAATGCCCAAGCCCAAAATGACTCGAACACGAAAATGACCTAAAAATTTTAAAACCCAAAATGACCAAACTCGAAACCAACCCAATCCTCCCAATTGACAGTTCTAGGCTACATACATTAGGCCAAGCTTAAGGTTCGCATAACAGGCCCAAAACATGAATATGAGTTATAGGATTATCTAAACCCATCAAGACTAGCCTAATACTTGGAGATTTCGAAAAAGCTCAAATCTGTTTGGAGTTTCTTGAAGTAAATTGTTTATTAGAAATGATTTGAGGGATTGACCTATAAGATCTAGTTATAAATATAAGTCTCTCTAGCCTTATTTGTATCATCAATTACTTGGGTAATATACATACCATTCTTCTATCTTTACATTCTAAGTTTTAATGCCTTAGTGGGATTTAAATTCTCTCTCTGAGTGTTGATAGTACAAGGAAGCAATTTTCAAACTTAAAGTTGTGCAATTTGCTAGGCTAACATCATTTGCAAATACAAATTTTTTTTTGCTCTATTAAAATCGAATCATTTAATTTCAGGTCTAGAAATATGGATTACACTTCCTTCACTGCAATAAAATAATAAAAACACCACAGACTGCTTTAAGCATTTCCATCTTAAGCTAAAGTGGCAGAAACATGTATAATATATGAATAACTACATGCATATATGTATTCATGTAAATCATGAGGTTTGAATTTTTCTCTCTAATTATCCAAAAAAAATATTTTTTCTCTCAGAAAAGAATCAATGTAACACCATTCATATAGGGAATTAACACTTATAGAATTCTCCATGCCATCCTCCTTCTGGTAATTTTCCAAGATGCAACACATTGTTCTTTCAATTGCTATATGGGTGGAGTTTAACATATAAACATACATTTCATATGGCCATTACTCCGCAACCAAAATGGATTGCAACATATAAATGTTAAATGTTTATATTGTATTAATTTATAATACGCAAAAGCAATGTCATAAGATGTATATGATACAATAGACACCAAGTGTTGATAATAAAGATCAACTTTTTGGGATTCGTAACTAATTTTTGATCTCCTCGATTGGTATTCCTTACAGTTTAAGCAAGACATCAATTCCTTTCCCTATAGCTATAGTATGTAGGGAATTATCCTTCCAAGTTATACTTCTTAGAAGCTTCATCATTCAGTTTATTAGAAACAACTACTATAACTTGGTAAGGTATTTTGAGTTGAAATTAACAAAATTAATCACTCTATCCTTCCTAACAAAATAAAAATCATGCAGCAAACAAGCAAATGAATGATTTTTAATTAAAGAATATGCATTAGTGCCTAAGTAGAATAATGCAACTAGCTACCTATTAGTTGCAATGATGTCAAAGCTGATAAAAAGGTCGAATGCTTTTCACTTCTATTAAAAATTAAAAAATAATACAAACTATAACGTACAACCTAGAATAATAAAAGAAGTAGAAATTAAAACTACACAATATATTCCTATAAATTTATCATAAAATTACTAAATTACAGGCCATAATTTTACGTTAAAAAATACATTACGATCCATATCAAATCAAGAATTAACATTAAAATAGTGTCCATCCATGCTGCTGGAACATGTTTTATAGCAGATACTATTTTTGGTTTCTTGTTGAACTTAAATTTAAACTTTATGTTAATCTAATTGTTGACTAAAGTTGTACTTAATTATGTAATTTTCTTGTAAGATCTACAAGAGATTTTGAAGTCTTGTAGTTATTAATGTTTGGTGTAGTTGCATGTACTTTGTTGTCTATATTTCGACAAGATTAATGAAATGAAACAATGAATGTGCATTTCTTTAAGAAGCTTTTTTCTCTTATTCTTTCATTGTATTCATACATGCTGCATTTTTGAAGCGAACATATGGTATCAGAGCTTCATTCTTAAGGGAGCTAAGTTCCTTAAAATAGTGTATGATCAATCCTTAAAGAAGTAAAGGTTAAGCTCAGTCATCATAGCAAAATGAAACTAGAAGCAGTCTCAAGAAGGGTGTCTTTAAGTGGCTTTTCTCCCTTCCTCCTATTATTTTTGCAAGAGAAAATTACCACATTTAGGTGGTGAAAATAAGAACATATTAGAAAGCACATGACTTTCTGGAAGTTAGGGACAATGATAGAGATCCACCA
Source organism: Adansonia grandidieri (assembly GCA_038382065.1). Classification (NCBI taxonomy): domain Eukaryota; kingdom Viridiplantae; phylum Streptophyta; class Magnoliopsida; order Malvales; family Malvaceae; genus Adansonia; species Adansonia grandidieri. The sequence continues at coordinate 10,790 of JBBYHK010467317.1, forward strand.
CCTTTGAGGGCCAATCCCACAATTTCTTAAATGAAGCAACATAGCGATGAACATGCTAAAAAGCATAAGGCCATGTCTTACATCCAAAATAGATTTTTTGATGTTATTGAAACCCTAAAAAAAGTGTGGGATGAGTTAAAAAGGAAGTTCCATGGTTTTGTAAAGACAAAACAATAGCAACTCATCAATTTTAAAAAGATTTTGAAAACTTAAAGATGAAAGAAAGTGAAACCATTAAGTAGCATGCAAATAGAATCATGGTTGTTAACAACATAAAGTTGCTTGTAGATGAGTTTATTGATAGCATAGTAGTTGAGAAAGCGATCACCGTATGCTTGAGAAGTATGAATCTTAAATCTCATCTCTTGAAAACTTTAAAGACTTTGCTAGCTTCTTTTATTAGAATTGATTAATGCTTTATATGTACAAGGGCAAAAAAAAGCTAATAGGAAAAAAGAGTATATCGAAAATGCTTTCCAAGCAAAAAGTAAAAAGAAAGTAGGCTACTCATCTAACAAAGAAAAAAATAATTACAATGACAAATGAGAGGAGTAAAGAAAAAAGACAAAAGGTACTAAAAATGGAGGCAAAAAAAATCCACCATGTGCACATTACCTGGAAAACAACTCACCTGCAGAAGTACTACTGGTTCAAGCCTGACGTCCAATCTTAGCAAATAGGGCATATAGAAAGAGTTTGCAAAAATTAAGGCAAGCAATAGAACATACAAGCTTAAGTTACAGATGGGAACCAACTTTAGGAGGAGCAAATATTTGTTTTAACTTATTATGTAACTTTAATTAAACCTAAAACAAACTAGTTGATTAATAGTGGTTGCACAAATCTTATGGTTGCAGATGAAAGCACGTTCAAATTGATTGATAGAGCTTGCACTTCAAAAATCAGAATTAAAAATGAAAACTTTATTCATGCAAAGGGAAAAAGAGATGTCATAATAAGTACTCCATTAGGAACCAAAGTTATTTTAGATATTTTCTTTGTGTCTGAGATAGATCAGAACCTACCAAGTGATAGGTAATTGCTTAAAAAAAGCTATTCTATTGTTTTCAAGGTTAAGAAGTGTGTGATTTATGATCTAACTAGTTGCGAACTTGCCACAGTTGCTATAAATGATAGAAACTTTATTCTAAACTAGAATCCTTCTGTATCTAATGGATATGTTAGTTTAGCAGATGAGTCTATATTATGGCATAAAAGGTTAGGGCATGTTGGTTACCATGCTTTAAGTCATTCATCTAAAAATGAGTTTGCTTTAAATATGCCAAACGTTCATGAACACAATGATGTGTGTAAGTGTTTTAGTTGCAATAAAAAAGCAGATTACTTTTTCCAACTAATGCAGCTTGGATAGCTTTAAAAAGTTACGGTTAGTACATACTAATGTATGCGATCTTATGAAGACCTTATCATTTAATAGAAGTAGATACTTTATTTTATTTATTGATGACTATACCATGTTATGCTAGGTCTACTTTTTGAAACAAAAGTTTAGAGTTGCCACAATGTTTTAGAGTTTTAAAGCCTATTTTGAAACACAAGCTGCATACAAGTTCAAAGTCATAATGTTTGATAATGGAACTAAGTATATCTTAAACAAAATTAAAGAATTTTATGCTACAACAAGGATTGAGCATGAACTCACTACCACTTACAGCTTCTAACAGAATGGGATGGTGAGAGAAAGAACACAATTATGATGGAAATGGTAAGATGCTTGCTGTTTAAGAGAAATTT
>JBBYHK010467328.1:4995-21099 GCA_038382065.1 Adansonia grandidieri
CACCTAAAAAAAGCCCCAAAACACTCACTCTCAACCTCTACACATTCTAAAAATCACCCTTATCCATACCAAAATCAAAACCTCATTGTTTCTCTCTTTTTCTTCCTTATTAACAACAAGGAAAAGAGAGAAATTCAAGCCATCTCTACTGCTCCAACTATTTGGCCAAAAATTGAAGTTTATTGGTATAACTTCTTACTCTATCACTTACATTTTTTATTTTTCAGCATCTTCATCATTTTAGTGAGTTCTCTATGTTTCCATCACCCTCTAAGGATTATCATGCATTATTGTGGCTTTTGGTTGTGGTAGTTTAAGATTTAGATACCTTAATGCCCTTTTGATGTGTAAAATGCCTCATTTTATCCTCATTAGTTTGATATCTCTTGCTCATGCATTTTATGCCATATCCATATGTCTTAATCCATTTATGAATCATTATCCTCACACATTTCAAGCACATTTATACATTAGCTTGCATGAATCATTGTCATTTTTGACATCCATAACATTTTCTTGTTAAAATGCATAACATATTCTTTGTCTAGACCATTAGTAAAGTTAGCATCCCCGTTCATGTTATGTGCCATCCCCTTGTATGTTTGTGGTCCTCCCCTTGTTAAAATGCATGTTTGATGGATATCAAAAACTAATTTTCAAAACCTCTCCAAGCCAAGCATGTTAACCTCAATCAATGAGGACAAGCATGAACTTAGCATTTTCTTTATAGTTAGCATAAAAAAATCTTGGGGAAAATTAAGTTTTCTAGATCTAGAATCTTGATTAAACGAGCTCAAATCTTTTGATTTTCCAACAAAAATGGCCTTGCACTCATTCCCAAAATGTTTGTGCCTTGTTTTTGAGTCGAAACCTTGAGTGGTGTGATCAACGGGCTGTTTCATCATCCCAAACTACTCTAAGACTGCGTAAATGAGTTCGTGATGCTTATGCCATTCTTTCCCTTCAGTCATGGATGGTCGAATGTCAATGACTCGAGTTTGAACTCGTAAACATAAAAAAATAAGAAATATCCCCTGCTGGTAGCACAACTGTTGCAAATTGAAAAATCACTTTAGAATCCTAAATGATTTTTCATGAATTTTTTGATATTTTCCTCTCAAAGTGTGTCGAATTATCTTTAAAATGATGTCTTATTCACCCCCGGTCATTCTGAATGAGAGAGTTATGATTTTTCAAATCTAAACTATCCAAAACCTCTGAAATCTAAACATGTATTCTAGTTGGGCCATTCAGACCCATTAAATGATTTTTCCAAATTTTTCAAACATTTTTCCTAAAAGATTCATGAAATTCCCTTTCCAGAAAGGTATCGCTTGCAATTTTTTGATACCAAATGAGTTAGAGGTGAGTTTTCAAATTTTGACACACCTTGTCCCTCATATGCTCTACCAGTAGCATGATTAATTTGAACTTGGAAATTTATTTCCCTAGAAATTAACTTTTTAGGATATTAGGAACATTTTTAATTGACCCTCATCGAGTTACATTTCTAATGGTGTCTTGTCCACCCTCTAAGGCCTTCAAACCAATTTAGAATAAATTCGGGAAGCGGGATAGCACGATGCTATCCCCTATTTTTGGTTATGGTCAAAATTGAGTTATTTTCTCGAGCTTCATCCCGATACAATTGAATGTCACCATAGCACCTCGATCAGCCTCGAGAACATGCTTTGACCTCCCACAAGCTCGTATCAAGGCATAAACATATTTTACATCTTTACCATCCTAGTTCACAATAATTTTTTTTGCCAAAAGTCATCAAAATGGTTACTCATTTTCTAAATCACAAAGTTCTGTCAATTTAAGATTTCTAGCTCAACTTCTCTAAAGAGCGTCAGACGTGTCACTTTTGGGGATACTCTAACCCTACTTTTCAAAATTGTCAAGATTTAAAAATTTTTCTTTGTCAAAATTATTTGTCATCCATGAGGATACTCCAGCCCCATCTTTCTGAGGGGATACTTTAACTCTGTCTTTTAACTACAATTAAATTTTTTTTCCTTCTTGAACTTCTATGAATATGTCAAACAAACCTCGTTTAATCAGGAAACCTAGATGCATCTCAAAAATTATCCATTCGATTATTCTCAAATAATTGATGCCAATTACGAGATAAATTCCAATAGTCCATCCCTTTTCTTTATCATTGCATTGAATGAGCCATGTTATGTTACTTCATTTATTACCTTACTAACATGATTTCTTTGTGATGATTATTTGCATTCATGTTTTCCAATCATTTCAAACAAAACTAAAGTAATATTCTGCGTGTGTATCTCTCTAGTGCCTAAAGTGAAATATTTTATTTTTTAAAATAAAATTCGAAGGTCATATTTATTGAAAATCTCTATATTCCCCATCTTTTTGGGGCGTATATGAAATTAAATCTTTTCATCAAAACCTGGATTTGTATTTCTACAAAATTCATGCATTAAAAAGGGGTTATATCAAAATAGTGATGAGTTAAGATCAAAAGAATTGAAATTGAGATAAGACATAGCTAGTAAGGTACCGATTTCGGGCATCGCAAAGAGGTTCATACCTCATCGTGCGTAACCAACTCCCAAACCCAACAATAAATCTTTGTACTACGTAAAGCATGAGATCGATGTTTTAAGTTTCGTAACTCAAAACATAGGTTTCAATAGGCATTCGGTCATGCCTAGCCCTAAATGATCGGTGGTGACTCCATGTGTTGGCCATGTCATGATGGTCATCCAAGACCAATAAGATGAGCGATTCATCTTATGGTCCCCTTCACTGTATCAAAATTTGAGAATCCGTACATTCTCGTTCTCATCACATTGCAAAAGAAAAGTCTCGATCAAGAGGACATTTCCAAGTCAGGAAAATATTTTAAGTCGTACGCACCCATAGATCTGCGAGGATCCACCCTGGGCACGTTGCGACAATTGGAAAAATGCTAACTTAACTTCAAGAGGTTTTTTGGAACAGCAAACACTAAAGCAAACATTAAAAAAGCCTGTAAACAAACATATGATAAACTAAAATCATGGCAATAATAGTAAATCTTATCAAACATCACAAATGTCATAAAAAAACATTTTAACAAACAAAGCATGATCAAAACGCATTTAATTACGTGAGCATCGTCAAAGTATGTTAAATGAGCATAAACCATTGAGATTAAGCAAGAAGAATGGAATAAGATGTCATGAAACAATAAAACAAGGGTTGTTGTAAGAAGATTAAAGAAAAAAGAAATTTTTAATCATCCAAATAGCATAACCATTTCATCAAAACAAAAGAAAATCATATACCATTAAGAAAACTTCATTCTTTCTAAGTAAGGGTCACAGTCACATAAATGTGGTTCACTATAATAGGCATGGATGATCATAATGAAAAAAAACAAGAAAAAAATAGAGGAAAATATACTAAGGAGCTTTAAAACTTTGCTTCCTACTTTTACCATGCTTTAAGCTATCATTTTTTTTTAAATTTTGTCGTAAACTTTTAAGCTTTCAATGGCTCTTTAACTCACTTTCTTTCCTTTTTTTGCTATGGATTAGTAGAAAGAAAAAGTCAAGGATAAGCTTTTAGGTTGTGTTTAGGATGGAGAGGGTTTGAATTAGAGAAATGATTGGAAATGGGGGTTTTTAGAGGGTTCTTCTTTGGCTGTTATAAGAGCTACAAGAATAGTGTTTTTCTTGCTATGGAGGAGTATGTGAAAAATGTTATGAAAAGTGATCCCTGAGCATAAAGTTGGTTTATATATCAAAGAATTTTAGCTAAAAAGCCTAGTAAAATGAGGAGTATTTGGACATTTGGCTTGTAAAAAATAATAAGTCATTATACCAAGGGTTGAGCTTACAATATTGCATTGGCTGATGTACAAAATTTGCAACAAAAGAAAGCCATGCATGGGCTGAGAAATTATGCAATCTCAACATTTCCCTTTATTAAACCATATTAAGCTTAATAGACCTCCAAAAATTATTTTGACCTAATCTTAAGGCCCAAGATAAATTCATGAAACTTGATCTGAATTTGGATGATTTTTGGGTAGGAAATCATGGACAAATTTGTGTTTTGAAATAATGCAACATAGAGAAGACAAAGGCATGATTCAAGCAAAATTGCCTAATATATTGATACAATGGGGTCTTGTATCGATACATTGGCAATATTTAGGTGAATATATTGATACATTGGGAGCATATATTTATACAATCACCATTGTATCGATACATTCAATTATGTATCGATATATATGGGTCCAAAATCATATTTTAGATACTACCAAGCCCTGTATTGATAAAATAGGCCAAGCAAAATTTTATTTTGCTTAATATATCAATACAATCCCCCTTAGTATCAATATGTCACTATTGTTTTCAAGTTTGGTGACATGGCAACCATTGTTTTGATACCTTTAAATAAAAATAAGGATTTTGCTCATTTTTGCTCTTTAAACACCGTACTTTGGCCGAGAATGATAGGGAATGGATCCATGCTTGCCCTTGTATCCTTGGTACTACTTTGTGATGTTGCTATGGAGACTTGAACAAGATTAGGTGTCTATGATATAGATACATTATAGGCAAATGAATCAATACACCGTGAATTGTATTGATACAATGGCATCCCATTAACCAAAATTGATCTTAACCTAATGATGTGTTGCTCTTTATGCATAAAGTATCGATACATCTATTTCTCAAAAGCTGAAAACTTGTGAAAATGCATGTAGCATCAATATCTAACCTAAATGTATCAATATATCCATGTAATTGCATGAAAATGCCCTATTTTAGCTTCCTAATTAATTCCTTTTGTTCGATTAAGTCCTTAGGTATCTTGAACCTTCCAATTGAGGCCCTAAGAATTAAAATTTGATTGGGGATGAAGGAAGTGCATTTCTACTATGGCTCTCAAATTGGGTAGGACTTAGAAAAAATAAGACGTTTACATATCTAGGAATTAAATGACTTATTTGAAAAATGTCTCTAATGCCCTTAAATTAAAGAAAAAATTACAAATTATACCATAAGCTATAAAACTTATTAAATTTAGCCATGGCAGGGATAATAGGCCAAAGTTGTAACTTATTTTTCTTGTCTAATTGGTTCTTGCTTGATTTTTCAAAAGTTTAATTAGATGTTTCCTTATGTGTTCCAAATGTCTCCCAATGGTGTTCTTCCTAAAAATGCAAATCTATTCATCCTAAATCCCTAGGATTAACCTTTAAGAAAATTTCTTTCTAAATTTTTTTTTGGAAATGAGTTTAATTATCTGCCATTAACTTTCTTTCCATCTTTAACTTCATAAAAATGAAGTTGATTTTAGATTAGGTTTTTAGCTCTTCAAATTTAAAAGTTAACTTTTTATGTCATCTTTGACTTTAGTTTTGACTTTTGTTAATTTATAACTTCTTTTAACTTTAATTTGACTTTTGAAATAGAGCATTTTTTTTACCATGATTGCTTTCAATGCTCATTATATCTTCTTTGAAGGGCTAAAACAAGTAAACTCATATATTTTATTTCATTATTCATGGCCCATATTCAATTTTCCTACTCTAGCATTTTTTTTTTAATAATCTGCTTAAGATAACATGTTGTTCTTTCTATTGAGTTAATCTTTTTAACTTTTTTTTAATCCTTAATCTGAGCTTTTTGATCATCAGTGTTTTATTTGAGAGGGTCTAAGTTAAGGAACACCTATTAACCTATAAACTAAGAAAAATCATTTAGAGGATTCAGACAAAATAAGGTGTCAACAGTTTTTAAGTGTTATTCAATTTTTTTTGAATTTTTTATGTTGAAAATCCATATTATCATGACATGCCTTCGCGTGATGTGCTACGACTTAAAAATGAAAAAAAGAGAGAAAAGTGAAGGGGCTCACCTTCGTGTCATCCCTTAGTTAGGATTTGAATAAGACGTAATGGAGTGAAGGTTGAGGGGATGACCATCAGACGAATCACTTGTCCAATTAGTATTATGTGCCCATTACAAAATGGCTAAGATTTGCAATCGCCACCGATCATTTTGGGCTAAGTATGATCAGAACCCTATTAAAATTGGTGATTCCAAGTTACGAAACTTGAAACATTAATTTTAAGGACTGCGTATACCAGAGTTCATTTTAAAAGGGTCCAAGAGTCGATTGTGCATAGGGAAGGATTAGTATGCTTACAACGCCCATAATTAGTACCATCTAGCTATAAATTATCTATGTCTAAGTTTTCCTTTGGTTTTCTATATGTGACTATTATTTATGTGTAATCCTCTTTTTACACATGCAGATTTTTAAATATTAAATTTGAATTGTTAAGGGAACATTTTCTTTATTGACTTTGACTTTAGGTGTAGCTGGGGCATAACATCTACCATTAAAGGTTAGATGGCTTACTCTTGTGAGGTCAATGATGGCTATTTGTTGGCTAGATTCCTTATTCATCACTACCCTACTTTCATATTTCCATGGCACTATTCTATCTTTTTTAGAAGGGAAACGTGATGGGAGTTGAAAGATCATTCTCAACATAGGCTATATAGGTGTGATTTTGGTATCGGTTGATTGGCAAATAGGATCAATATTCTTCTGACTCCATAGAAAGGGACCTTCCCATTCTTTTTCATAGCATTGATAAAAACATCTATGTCTTCCTCTTGTTCTTCATAAAACTTAATTTTTAAACTTTCCATCATCCTGTGGACCAATCTTAAGAATTCTAAATAGTATTGCAAAGTGTCTTTGGCCACAGTGGCAATAGCAGGATCTAATAAGCTCTTCGTCTTGATATAGGCCCCTTAACACTAACCTGATATTTATGAGTGCTTTTTATACACGCTTATTGGCATTTTAACCTTTCCAACATTTTTTTAAATCTAATAATGATTTCCATCGATCACAGCATTTACTCTCAGCTCTAAATGGTTCAGGAGTGCTCCAACATTAGGCCCTACCCTTTGCTTAATTTTATCACACCCTTTTTGAGCAGACCTTGAACTTTTCTCTTGAAGAAGGTGTATTTTTTGATGCTATGATGTTATGTTCTAGCATGATATTTTCAATAGGCATTCTCAACATACTATTTAGGATAAAGAGGTGACCTTAGAGTTATGAACACCAAAGCTACCAATTGACCTACCAATAAGCAAGCATAGACCTCTTTATTTGAATAAGGAAGTGGATCAAATTATTCTATTTCTCAAGGTTTTTGTTAATATTCTTCGGTGTTTTGGTGTTACTTTGGTTGTTAGACAAAGTGTTTTGAGTAAAATTTTAGCTCGGGTTTGATGAAAGACTTATGGTGGTATTAAATTCAATAGAGTATACCAGTTGTGGTATTCGAGTGTACGAGTTGAAACCTAGATATGCCATGCCAGGGAAATACATGCTTGGCATTAGATAGGGATTCTAGTGATTGTGGTAGGGCTTTCACTAATGGCATTTACCTCTTTCTCTTTGCCTTTGAGGGTAGACTTCTTAGTAAAGTTAGAGGATTCCCCTTCTGAAATCTTGCTAGTCTTTATGGCATTGTCAATCATCTTTTTAGGTATCATCATATTAGTGAAATTCTTTATAGTATTCCCTACTTACTTTTTATAGTAAGGAGCTAGCAGGGTGCTAATGAACATGACCATCATATTTTTTTAGCTAATAGAGGGTAATCCTAGGCGGCCTCTTCTTGCCACCTTTTAGTGTATTGCTTGAAGTTTTTATTGGTTTTCTTTTCCATGTTTGAAAGAAAAGGATGATCCAGAGCCCAATAGGATACTTGTTTACACTGATTAAGGAAAGCTTGAACCAAATCTACCCATGGTTAATTTTGCTTGGGTCATATACCAATGAGTAGCTACCTCGGTTAACCTATCTTAAAAATAATGTATTAACTATTTCTCATTGTCTTCATGACCTAGAATCTTTCCACATTACATACAAATATGTGCAGTAGGGTACATGGTCCCATTATATTTATGAAAAATCTAGTATTTTGAACTTAGGTGGGATGACAAGGTTTGAAATCATGCCCAAGGACTTGGCATCCATGGTTCTAAACTTATAACTTTCTTTCATAGCCTTATGGTGTTTTTCCAATAGCTTATACTTGGTTTCATTTTCAACAACCTTCGCACACTTTGACTGGTTGCTTTTCTTGTTCTATTTGCTTATCAAGGTTTGAAACTAAAAGATTTGCTGGTGACGATCCTATATTCAATCTGTTGTATCCTTAAACTAGATATGTAGCAGCTGTAAGGTTTAGTAGCAAACGAGATCAGTGCTATTAGGGGTGGCTATTTAGGATGCCTCTTCAAGAGTATTAATGGCCTTAATCCCCCTATTCAGTTTGACCTAAGGATTGGATGGTTCTTTACCCTTATCAACTATACTTACTTGCCCTTTATCCTTTAGGGCTACGGCTAACAGTTTTGTTAATCCAGTTTATATTTTATTAGTTTTATGAAGCATTTACTCCTGATCTTGTAGATGCATAACTTCAAGCCTCTCGATATAAGCTTGTGATCATTTTCTATGGCCTTTTGACGTAGACTGGTATTGTAATGGTGTTGGATGTTCGATTCTGTGTTTTAAAGACCCTTGCCTTTAGAATGATGTTGGATTAGACTTATTCTGATATAACTAGTATGATGTATGAATGAATAAAGATGAAATTATATACATGTGATAATGTTATATAAAGGGAAAAAACATGATTAAAAAAATTAAATCATGTTTGCAAATGTAAGGGACAGTTGAATTTTGGCAGTAGCTCTAGAATAAGTACTTTGCATTTGAACAAAGCATTAATTATAACCATCAAGTTTAAAAGTAATCACATCTATAAATATCACATGCGATTACACTGTTTGACTACAAGTACTAGAAAGTTCAATAGTTCTTGTCCACTATCTCCGATGCGAACGAAGTCTCTCTTCACAGATCTAGCTAATGCGCCTATACTGTTTGTGCTAGTTTAAACCATGCAAATTTTCTCAATAAAGTTCTAGAGACATTCTTTACACTTTGATCGAGATTGGTTGATCGAGATCTAATTATGGCATGTTCCAATTCCTAAACCCTTGTGGTTAAAGTTTCATACTCAACTTTTCCCTCTTAAAGAACTTATACTCGAGCTGCTAGACTTTTACTTCTTTTTTGATAAACCAATGCAATTGCGTGAGTCATATTGAGTTTTTCTATAGTAGTCTCTACCTGAGCCTTCTAAGCCTCTAAGTCATTGGTAAGAGAAACAAGTTTGACATTCCATTTAACTGGGGATTTTCCCACTTTTTGGTATTTCTTTGCCTTCAAAGTGCCATGTAGTCTTTTTTTAAGTCCTGAAGATCTTTGTTGATGGTATTTTTTTGTCTTGACAATGTTGCATATTTACTTCTCTCAGACTTAACACTCATGCTCCCATTGACTGTTCTTTTCTTGCAATTAAAGAATTTCTTTAGTGAAAGCTACTCTTTTCCTGTGCAAACTCATGCTTCAAGATCTCAATCTCATATAGAGGTTATCTGTCAAAACATAAGGGATTCCATTAGTAGGCAATAGTATGGTGTCATTAACTCACCTAACTATCCAATCTTTATAGGTCAGAGTCACCATTTTTTTTTTCAATATGATGTGGTAGGTCTTTCATGATGCATCAAAGATCTTTTACACCTAGCATATGTAGCTATCCTCTCTATATTCGAAATTTAGTGTACCAAGATCAGATGGGACAAATTATCAGCAATCAAATTACCACAAAGCCATAAGTAGGGTATAATTGATACTTCCTTATAATCCATTAAGTGGCATCTAATGATATGGCTTGCATTAGAATTGGGCTAAGAATGATCTTTGAAGTTGTCCAAGTCACTTTATCGGCATTTAAATCTCAAAACTCTATAGCCTGTTGATCTGTGGTGGTATCTTGTGGCCACTCCTTTTTCAAGAACTTGGTAAAAAGACTAAAATTTGACATGTATGATTGTAGTGGTCTTTTACCCTAAAAAAGACTAAGGAGCCATGCATACAACATTGATAAGCATCTGATGCAGCATGCCTTACCTCTTTTTCTTCTAAAATTTAAGGACTAGATAGTCTTCACTGAGATAGCACAAGCAAGATTGATGTCGCAACTCAACTTTAAGCAAATATCCACCACTATAACCTTTGTGTATCCAAAAGCCTTCAAAAAAATAATCAGACCATATATTGCCAATGCAAAAGCATCTTGAATCTTGTTCTGGTCTAACTGAGTATTTATGGTAAATTTTAAACTCTTTCATGTGATGCACGCACTATTCTCCAGTTTGACTAAATGCGAGTCCACCTAGTGCTTTTTAACTCTAAGCATACCGGCCAACTTGTTTTTAAGGGGTATAGGTATTAGCGGCTTAGAGTAAATTTTGTTGAGCTAGACATTTTGATATTAAGCAGGCTGCATACTCTTCTATAGTAGGGACTAGATCCTGCTTGTTGAAAGTGAAACACCTATATACAGGATTTTAGAATTGTATCATAATGTACAGTAATCTGAAGTTGACTTTGACCTAGACCAATAGAGCATATCCTTATAATCTTCTAAGAAGATTGCTTTATTAGTCTTATCCCAATTGTTCCACATGTTTCTTAACTCTTGAAGATTGAATTACCTAAAAACCATTTCAACCTGTTCTGGGATCTCTGAGATACATGCAGGCTAAGGACTGTCCCTAGTTTGTGTTGTTCTTTTTTTGACTTGACCTTGATTGTTTCAAAATCCTCGAAACCTTCAGCTAGTGGTGCCATGGTAAGGTACTTATCTATGGACACTGCCCCTTAAACTAATTGTCTTTAGATGATATGATATGATGCATATAGCAAAGGCAACAACAAAAGAAAGACTTAGTTAGCAATGTATTAAAGACAAGAAATAAATCACAGAATAAAAATGCCTTATGGCATCACGGTGCCTTAGGGTGAGCATGGAAAAAAATCATAGGTATTATCATTATGCTCGTTAATCCTAGAATTATGCTGATAGCATATTGGCATGTTTAGGATAAAGTGTACCATTAAAACAAAGATCAATGCTTGGGATAATGATGATTCGCTTATCACTGTACAGTTGTAAGCTAATGTTAAGCCATCCTTCGAATAGCATGACAGCTTATTAAAGTGTTTGCTCACAGTGAGATAGCATGGTGCATTTTAGGATATTATGAAGGACATAGATATTCGCTCAATATTGTCTAATGATATGGGCCTTGAGCAGGATACCAAGTGACAACATTCGAATATCATCTTTTGTAGAAAAGGGAAAAAGTTATTAGCCATCGTTGGATAACATAATGACAAACCTTTATGGCATTATTTCAATGGATGACATGATCGAGGGTTGGAGAGAATGCATTAGTGATGATGTTCGTTCATCATTATCTATGTAACAAAAAATTATAAAAAAAGAGTATAGCTAAGAAGTGTTCCCTAAGTAAAAAGTGTTTCTCAAGTGTCTTATTCTTCAGGTCAATCTAGTAGTACTTTGATATGACCTAACATGGTTTTGGCTTTTATGGCTGACGATATGGGGTCAAGTTTACTCTAATAACTTCCTGAATCATTCTTCCACCTAATAAGGATAATCGAGGCACCCCGATCCTAGGCCCATCATAAGCCTAGGGAAACTAGTTTGATTCAAGTGGATGTCTTTTATTGTACCTATACGAGTAAAAAAAGACAACAAAAGTAGAGGTACTTTACACCTCAAAAGATATTGGTAGCCCACGAGTAAAGATGAGAAATTATGGAGGATAATTAGCCTACTTTCACCTAATGAAGGTGCTATTCTCTTTCCACGAAACATATGGCCAAGAGTCTAATATGGATGTGAGTGTGTTGTGTGTGCCAAGGAAACAATCAAACCTTTTCATTTTACTCCTTATCACCATTATAATAGAATTGTTATATTCATTTTTTGAATAGGCAAGAACCGTAGAGATCATGAGAAACATAAAAACATATAGAGTGATGGCAAATAAATGTCATGTGTAAAAAAGATAAAGAAAGAGGATTACAAAAAAATAATGACAAAAATTTAGGGAAATTGAAAATTTGATAAAATTTAGCTAGTTGCAAACTTGACTTTCTAAGTAAATCCCTAGTGAAGTTGCCAAGCTATCATTACGTGCCTCTCATGTGATAAGCTACGACTTAAAAATGAAAGAGATAAAGTAAAAAGAAAAGGGCTCACCTTTGGGCCATCCCTTAATTAGGATTTTAATTAGGCATAATTGAGTAAAGTTTAAGGGGAAGACCATCAGACGAATCACTTGTCTAACTAGTCTTACATGGCTATTCCAAAATGGCCAATACTTAGAGTCACCATCGATCTTTTTAGGCTAGGCGTGACTAGATACCTATTAAAATAGTGATTTTGAGTTGCAAAACTTGAAAGACTAATTTTATGGTTTGCATATACCAAAAATTCATTTTAAAAGGGTCTGGGAGTTGGCTACGTGTAGCGAAGGATTAGCATCCCTATGACTGGTACCATCTAGTTATAAATTATCCAAGTCTCAATCTTTTTTTGGTTTCTTGTATATGATCATTATTTATGTGTAATCTCTTTCTTATAAATGCAGATTTTTAAATATTTAATATGGGTTTTTATGATAAAAGTTTAATTAATATCTCTCAATGCAACCCTGGAGAGAAGAGAAGCATAAAGGATTTGGTAAAACAAGATTTGGATTGGTTTAGAAGGGGATACTCTACGTCAAGCACTAGAGGGATACTAATATAAAACATTGCCCTGGATTTTATGAAATTTGATTTTAAAATCACAGATGCAAAATCATCATGGAAAAAGAAAATGTGTTAGGAAGGCTTAAAAAAAACATAATAAAAGATGCATTATGTATCAATATATAAAGACATAGAAAAGAAAAGATGGTCGGAATGTATCTCGTAATTGACCTCAGTTATTGAAGAATAATTGAATTGATAATTTTGATATGTTAGATTTAATGGTCATCTTAGGAATGAAAAATTTGACAAAAGGTCCAGGAAAGCTTAGGGAAGCAAAAACTTAGAGTTTTAATGTATTTTTGAAAAGCGAGGTTTGAGTATCCCTTTGGAAGAGATAGGGCTAGAGAATTCCCTTGAAAAAGTTAGGTTAGAGTATCCCCTTAGAAAAACAAGGTTAGACTATCCCTTGAAAGGAGAAATTTTGAATGATTTTTTACAATCAAAATTTTGATATATTTTGAAAAAAAATACAAATCTTGGAATTGAAACCCGATAATTTAAATAGGAGATGGAGATTAATTTTCAAGAGTGTTTGAAGTCTTGATTCAAAAGCATTTGTTTTGTGACATGACGCTCCATGGAGAAAATCATTAAATACATTTTGAGTTATTCGACTAACCCAAAGAATGGTTTGAGAACATCATAGCGAATTTTGCTAAGCTTAATAAAAAGAGGGGAAACATCACACTGTCCACCTTCTTAAATTTGTGTCGATTTGATCCAAAGGTTTCTACTGCCAAAGAAGGTACTGTTGGAAAAGAAACTCAGTAAGGATTAATGTAAAAATATTCAAAAAATCTTAGGCAAAATTTAATTTTTGAAATTGAGTCTAAGCCAACGTTGATAGCAAATATAAAGGAAATAGGGCTACAAACTTTGAACAATCACCTCAAACTATTTTGAAATTGTAGAATCACAAATAGTACCTTTTTGGAAAGGGATTTTTGCAAACTCTTCAGGAAAAGTATTTAAAATATCCAAAAAAAAATCATTTAATGGGATAGCACTGCCCAAACAAAATATGAATCACTGATTTTAGGGGTTCTAGACAGTGAAAGTTCAAAAAATCATAATTTTCACATCTAGAATGATCCAAGGGAAAACAAGGTGTTGTTGGAAAGGTCATTTAAAGCCTTTTCAAGGAAAAATGCTTGAAAATTCCAAAAAAATTGTTTGGAGTCTAAAAATAATTTTTAAAATAAGGATTATTATGCTGTTAGTACCAAAATTGTTTAAGATTTTTACAGTCATGTGTAAGGTATTGGACATACGAATGTCCAATCATTGAGGTCTATGGCAATGGAGAATAGATCAATCAAACTCTCAAAGAGTAAGCTATCGAACTGCCTGCTATCCATGCCATTAGTCATGATGAAAGGCTCGAAAGAAGACTTTAAGCAATACTTAAAAACATTTTTGGTTCTTGTAAAGGTTAAAAATAGAATTTGTTTGACTGAATGAGTCCATGTTTCTAGACATCTATGCTTGATATATCCCTAAGATTGGAACCAATTTATTGAAAACATCTAATCCATGCTAATCCCCATTGATTGAAGTTAATGTGGACTTAACTTAACTTAGGGTTTTCTTTGAAAACAGATTCTTGCAAGCTTTATAAAGGCATTTTAACAAACATATAATGAACTAAACTAAGTGAAAACATCAAACATAAATAAACATTCAAAACAAGAAGTTATCCATACATTTTAACAAAGGAATCATGGTGAAAATGCATTCAATGGCATGATAAAGATTAAAACATACTAAAATGAACAGCTACACATGAAATAAGTATGTTGAGATGAAGAAAAGCATGGTGAAAATGCATGAGTAAGGGCTGTTTTAATGTCTAAATCAAATATGACATTTTAGTTCATCTAAACATCATCAATGAACCAAAAAAGTCTTCAAAATCTTGAAACTACCATAAACAAAGCCATAATAATGCATGGAAGCCTTATATAACGTCATGGAAACATGGAGTTTCACTAATGCGATAATGATGAAGAAAAACAAAAAGTGAGATGAAAAAAAGATGGAAAATATACCCCAATGATGACCTTAATTCCTAGCCCTTTACTTGAATATCAACTAAGCAATATAGAGCTCACTTTGCTCCCCCTCTTTGCTATAGATTAGCAAAGGAGTGAAAAGAATGAGCTTTTGGTTATGATGTCTATGGAGGATGGTTTTAAAGGTAGAGATAAAAGAAATGAGAGGTTTGGAAGGGTGAAAAGAGAGCTAGAGGAATAAGGTATTTAGGAGAGCTTAAAGGTTTTTGGTGGCTGATATAAATGTATTTTAACCCTTTGCTCAGTTGAGTAAGAAAATTGGATTATATACTAGTGGATTTTAGCCATTAAAATGACTTAGCAAAATAGGCACATAAGACTTTTAACAAGTACCACATGATGACTCATTATACCAATGTAAAACCTTTTAGCATTTGATTGGTTAATCTTGATTCTTGTAGGCAAAGAAGACCTTGCATTAGCTGATTAAACGAGTAATCTCAATTTTATCTTTCATATCAGATTTTCTCATGAAATGCCCTCATGCCTAGCTTAGTGGAGCTTTCTACAATGTGTTAATCCAATGTTTAAAGCCAAAAGATTAAATCCACATGATTTATATGAATGTATATATGATATTGGATGATTTTGAGGCCAATGCTGTAACCAAATTTGAGTTTTGAAGTGATAGTATGTGTAAACACCTAATTTTGTTCGGACCTTTTTGCCAATAGTCCTAATTATCCAAGAATGAGAACTTAGCCGTCACCTTGGTAGAGGTCAACTGTTGGCAGGTGGACTTAACATTTTTATAACTTGTTCAGCCATACGTAAATGGCCACACGTGCACATGATGGCAAAGTGTCAATTTGAGGGTCAATCTCGAATAAAAAAGATTAATATTCATAAGAAAAATTGGTTTTTAAGTATTTTCTTATCAAATTTTGGAAATTCATTTATGAGATCATATCACAGTTAAAATTTCCATTTTTAGGAATTTTTCAAGAATTTTTGTAAAAACTAGGCAATTGATCGTCACATATATTTATCGATACCCATGTAGTATTTATGCTGATACTCATTTCAAAAAATCAAAAATATTTAAGGAAAATTTTGTATTGGCATTTTTCACCATAAGGTATCAAGATGTCAATTTTGAAACTTACATTTGAATTTTTCATAGTACTGTAAATATCATACTCGTAAAAATTATTTAGGAAAAATTTGTTTCGAATTTCAAGTTTTCATATTTTATTATTTTATAAATTATTATTTTGATTAATTTATTGATTTTAATTCACTTTATAAAATTTGAACA
>JBBYHK010467349.1:0-83747 GCA_038382065.1 Adansonia grandidieri
CATAACATTTTCTTGTCAAAATGCATAACACTTTCTTTGTCTAGGCCATTAGTAAAATTAGCATCCCCATTCATGTTATATCCCATCCCCCTGTATGTTTGTTGTCAAAATACATGTTTAATGGCTAATAAAAACTAATTTTCAAAACCCCCCCAAGCCAAGCATGTTAACCTCAACCAAGGAGGATTAGCATGGACTTAGCATTTTCCTTAAAGCTAGCAAAATATCTTAGGGAAAATTAAGTATTCCAAATCTGGAATCTTGGTTAAAGAAGCTCAAATCTTCTGATTTTGAAATGAAAACGGTCTTACAATTATTCCCTAAATGTTGGCGCCTTTTTCTTAAGTTAAAACCTTGAGTGGTGCGATCAACGACCTGTTTCATTGTCCCAAACTACTCCAGGGCTGTGCAAATGAGCTTGTGATGCTCATGCCACTCTTTCCTTTCAGTCATAGACGTTTAAATGTCAATGACTCGAGTTTGGACCTGTAGGCATAAAAAAATAAGAGATATCCCCTGCTTTGCTTTGTCCCCTGCTGGTAGCACAACTGTTGCAAATTGAGAAATCACTTTAAAATCCTAAATGATTTTTCATGAATTTTATGATATTTTTCTATCAAAGCATGTTGAATTATCTTTAAAACGGTGTCTTATTCACCCCTGGATCAGTCCGGATGAGAAAGTTATCATTTTTCAAATCTAAACTATCCAGAACCTCTGGAATCTGAACATGTATTCTAGCTGGGCCATTCAGGCCCTCTAAATGATTTTTCCAAATTTTTCAAACATTTTTCCTAAACATTTCATGAAATTCCATTTCTAGAAAGGTATTATTTGCAATTTTTTGGTACCAAATAAGTCCAAGAATGATTTTTCAAAATTTGACACACCTTGTTCATCATGTGCTTTTCCAGCAGCAAAATTGATCCAAATTTGAAAATTTATTCTCTTGGAAAGTGACTATTTGGGATACTGGGAATATTTTTAGGATGACCCTCATCG
Source organism: Adansonia grandidieri (assembly GCA_038382065.1). NCBI lineage: Eukaryota > Viridiplantae > Streptophyta > Magnoliopsida > Malvales > Malvaceae > Adansonia > Adansonia grandidieri. The sequence goes on from JBBYHK010467349.1 coordinate 1,003, forward strand.
AGTCACCTTTCTAACAGTGTCTTTTGTACCTTCTAAATCCTTCGAATCAATTTAGAATAAATTCAGGAACCAAGATAGGGCAATGCTATCCCCTATGTTCGATTTTGGTCAAAATCGAGTTGTTTTCTTGAATTTTGTCTCGAGACATTCGAATGTCTCTATGTCAACCTGGTTGACTCGAGAACATGCTTCAACCTCCCTTAGGCTCATACCAAGGCACAAACACATTTTACATCTTTACCATCCTCATTCACAATAATTTTTTTTGCCAAAAGTTGTTGAAAGGCTCATACATTCCCTAAATCACAAGGTTTTGCTAACTTAAGTCTTCCAACTCGACTTCTCTAAAGAGTGTCAAACAAATCACTTTTGGGGATACTCTAACCCCACCTTTTTGAGGGGATACTCCAACCTTATTTTTTAAAAGAAACCTCCTTTGTCAAAATGATTTGTCATCCAAGGGGATACTCCAACCCCACCTTTCCAAAGGGATACTCTAACCCTGTCCTTCAAGTAGAATTAATTTTTTTCTCCTTCTCGGACTTCTATGAATATGTCGAACAAACCTTGTTTAATCCAGTAACATAGATGCATCTCAAAAATTGTCTATTTGGTTATTCCTAGATAATCGATGCCAATAGCGAGATAAATTCCAATAGTCCACCCATTTTCTTTATCATTGTATTAAATGATCCATGTTAGGTTACTTCATTTATTGTCTTACTAACATGATTTCTTTGTGATGATTATGTGCCTTCATGTTTTCAAAACGTTTCCAAACAAAATTAAAGGTAATGTTCTACGTGGGTATCTCTTCAGTGCCTAAAGTGGAACATTCCATTTTCAAAGTAAAATCCAAAGGTCATTTTTATTGAAAATCTCTATATTCCCCATCTCTCCGGGGCATATATGAGATTAAATCTTTTTCATGAAAACCTACATTTGTATTTCTATAAGATTCATGCATTAAAAGGGGTATATCAAAATAATGACAAGTTAAGATTGAAAGAGTCGAAACTGAGATAAGACATAGCTAGTAAGGTATCGATTTTGGGCGTCGCGAAGAGGTTAGTACCTCATCATGCGTAACCAACTCCCGAACCCAAATGGTGAATCTTTGCATTACGTAGACTACGAGATCGATGTTTTGAGTTTCGTAACTCAAAACATAGGTTCTAATAGGCATCGATCATGCCTAGACTGAAATGATTGGTGGCGACTCCAAACATTGGTCGTTCGAGATGGTCATCCGAAACTAATAAGATGAGCAATTCATCTTATGGTCCCCTTCATTGTATCATAGGTCAAGAATCTGTACATTCTCATTCTCACCATATCTCAAAAGAAAAGTCTCGGTCAAGAAGACATTTCTAAGTCAGGAAAATATTTTAAAGTCGTATGCACTCATAGATCCGTGAGAATCCACCCCAAGGTACATTGCGACATATCCCAATGTGAAGAAAAATGTTTTATAGCTAAGTCATGAAAAGAATAGAGAATATTACAAGAATCCATGTTCACCTTATTTGAGGAATAAACTTTGATATATTACAAGAATCTATGTTCACCTTATTTGAGGAAAGAACTTTGATTCTATGGAAAATAATGGAAAAAAATTTTTTTCCCTTGAAACCAAAGCATCAATATAATCTATCTAGTGAGAAAAATATGTTTCTGTGACCGTATCATGACAAGAATGGAGATTTATACTAGAATCTAGGTTCACCTCATTAAAGGGATAAAGTTTGATTATAAGGAAAATGGTGGAGAGAAAAGCTTTTTTTGTGAAAGCAATGCATCAATACCATGCATCCTAATGCAAAGAATGTGTTTTGGTAGCCTAATCAAGAAAAAAATAAATATTGTTATGAGGAATCCTTGTTTTTCTCAAATGAGGACCAAACCTTCACTCTAAGAAAAATGGTGGAAAGAAAAGTTTTTCTTGTGAAGCTAAAGCCTTAACATCATGTATCCTAGTGTAGAGAATGTGTTTTTTGTATCCAAATAAGGAAAAGAATGGAGATTATTATGAGAATCCTGCTCATTTCATTTAAGGAATGAACTTTGATCCTAAGGATAACGGTGGAGTGAAAAGCTTTTCTTGTGAAACCAAAGCATCAATTTCATGTATCCCAATGAGAAGAACATGTTTTTGTAGTTGAGTCATGAAAGAAATGAAAATTATTACAAGAATGCATCTTTATCTTCTTTGAGGGATGAACTTTAACTCTAACGAAAATACTGGGAAGGAAAACTTTTGCCAGAAAACCAAAGCAACAATATCATGTAACCCAAGTTGAAGCATAATCATGAAAGGAATAGATATTATCAGGAGAACCCAAATTCATCTTAATTGATAGATAAACTTTGATTCTAAGGAAAATAGGGGAAAGAAAAGCTTTTGTCATGATACCAAAGCATCAATATTGTGTATCCTAATTTGAAAAATGTATTTATGAAGACCAATCATGAAAAGAATGGATATTGTTATGAGAATCCTTGTTCCTTTCATTCTTATGGGATGAACTATGATTCTAAGGAAAATAGGGGAAAGAAAAGCTTTTTTACGAAACTAAAGCATCGATATCATGTGTCCCAATTTGGAGAATATGTTTTTGAAGCCCAATTGCAAAAAACGTTGATATTATTACGAGAATCCTTATTTGTCTCATTTGAGGGATGAACTTTGATTTTAAGGAAAATGGAGCAAATAAGCTTTTGCCACTAAACCAAGTTGATATCGTGTATCCAAAAGAAAAGAATGTGTTTTGGTAGCCCAATGACAAAAAGAATAAAGATTATTATGAGAATTCATGTTCATCTCTTTTAAAGGATAAACTATGATTCTAACAAAAATAATAGGAAGAAAAGCTTTTCATATGAAGCCAAAGCATTAATATCATGTATCCTTAAGACAAAAAAGTGTTTCTGTAGCCTAATCGCGAAAAGATTGGAGATTACTTCAAGAATGAATAAACGCATTATTAGAGGGATGTACTTTCATTTTAAGGAAAATGGTGGAATGAAAAGCTTTTCTTTGGAAATGAAAGCATCAATATAGTTTATCCCAATGTGAAGAACAATGTTTTTGTAGCCAAGTCATGGAAAGAGTAGAGAATACTACAAGAATCCATGTTCGCCTTATTTGAGAAATGAACTTTGATTCTATGAAAAATAATGGAAAGAAAAGTTTTTCTTGAAGCCAAAGCATCAACATCGTGTATCTAGTGAGAAAAATGTGTTTTTATAGTCATATCATGAAAAGAGTGGAGATTTATACTAGAATCCATGTTCGTCTCATTAGAGGGATAAAGTTTGATTATACAGAAAATGATGGAAAGAAAAGCTTTTCTTGTAAAAACAATGCATTAATTTCATGCATCCTAATGCAAAGAATATGTTTTGGTAGCCTAATCACAAAAAAAAAAAAAAAAAAAAAAAAAAAACAAACAAATATTGTTACAAGGAATCCTTTTTTTTCTCAACTAAGGGCCAAACCTTCATTCTAAGGAAAATGGTGGAAAGAAAAGTTTTTCTTGTGAAGCTAAAGCCTTAACATCATGTATCCTAGTGCAGAGAATGTGCTTTTTGTATCCAAACAAAAAGAATGGAGATTATTATGAGAATCTTGTTCATTTCATTTGAGGAATAAACTTTGATCCTAAGGATAATGGTGGAATAAAGCTTTTCTTGTGAAACCAAAGCATCAATGTTGTGTATCCCAATAAGGAGAACATGTTTTTATAGTCAAGTAATGAAAAGAATGAAAATTATTACAAGAATGCATCTTTATCTTCTTTGAGGGATGAACTTTAATTCTAATGAAAATACTGGGAAGGAAAACTTTTGTCACAAAACCAAAGCAATAATATCATGTATCCCAACTTGGAGAATATGTTTGTGAAGCATAATCATGAAAATAATAGATGTTATCATGAGAACCCAAATTCATCCTAATTGATGGATGTACTTTGATTCTAAGGAAAATGGGGGAAAGAAATGCTTTTGTCATGATACCAAAGCATCAATATGTGTATCCCAATTTGGAGAATGTATTTGTGAAGATCAATCATAAAAAGAATAGATATTGTTATGAGAATCCTTGTTCCTTTCATTCTTAAGGGATGAACTATGATTCTAAGGAACATGGGGGAAAAGAAGGCTTTGTTTAAGAAACTAAAGCATCGATATCATGTATCCAAATTTAGAGAATATGTTTTTGAAGCCCAATCGCAAAAAAAGTTGATATTATTACGAGAATCCTTATTTGTCTCGCTTGAGGGATGAACTTTGATTCTAAGGAAAATGGGGCAAATAAAGTTTCATCATGAAACCAAGTTGATATCATGTATCCAAAATAAAAGAACACGTTTTTTTAGCCCAATGACAAAAAGAATGGAGATTATTATGAGAATCTATGTTCATCTCTTTCGAGGGAAAAACTATGATTCTAATGAAAATAATGGGAAGAAAAGCTTTTCATATGAAGCTAAAGTGTTAATATCATGTATCCCTAAGTTAAGCAATTATTTTTGCCGCCTAATCTCAAAAAGATTGGAGATTACTATGAGAATCAATAAATGTGTTATTGGAGGGATGAACTTTCATTCTAAGGGAAATGGTGGAATGAAAATTGTTTCTTTCAAAATGAAAGCATCAAAATCGTCTATCCCAATGTGAAGAACAATGTTTTTGTAGCTGAGTCATGAAAAGAGTAGAGAATATTACAAGAATCCATGTTCACCTTATTTGAGGAATGAAATTTGATTCTACAAAAAATAATGGAAAGAAAGTTTCCTCTCAAAACCAAAGCACCAATATTGTGTATCTAGTGAGAAAAATGTGTTTTTATGGTCTTATGATGAAAATAGTGGAGATTTATAATAGAATCCATGTTCATCTCATTAAAGGGATATAGTTCCATTGTAAAGAAAATGGTGGAAAGAAAAGCCTTTCTTGTAAAACCAATGCATCAGTATCATGCATCCCAATGCAAAAAGTGTGTTTTGGCAGCCCAATCATGAAAAGAACAAAGACTGTTATGAGGGATCCTTGTTTTTCTCAGTTGAGGGCTAAATTTTCATTCCTAGGAAAATGGTGGAAAGAAAAGTTTTTCTCATGAAATTAAAGCATCAACGTGATGTATCCTAGTGCAGAGAATTTGTATTTATATCCAAATAATGAAAAGAATGGAGATCATTTTGAGAATCCTGTTCATTTCATTTGAGGAATGAACTTTTGATCCTACGGATAATGGTAGAAAGAAAAGCTTTTCTTACAAAACCATAGCATCAATATCGTGTATCGCAATGAGGAGATCACATTTTTATAGTTGAGTCATGAAAAGAATGAAGATTATAACAAGAATCCATCTTTATCTTTTTTGAAGGATGAACTTTAATTCTAATGAAAATATTGGGAAGGAAAACTTTTGTCACAAAACCAAAGTAATAGTATCATGTATCCCAACTTGGAGAACATGTTTATGAACCATAATCATGAAAAAGAATATATATTGTCATAAGAATCCAAATTCGTCTTAATTAATGGATGAATTTTGATTTGAGGGAAATGGGGAAAAGAAAAGCTTTTGTCATGACACCAAAGCATCATATCTTGTATCCCAATTCGAAGAATGTATTTGTAAAGCCCAATCATGAAAAGAATGGATATTATTACAAGAATCCTTATTCCTTTCATTCTTAAGGGAAGAACTATGATCCTAAGGAAAATAAGGGAAAAAAAGCATTTTTTGTGAAACAAAAGCATTGATTTCATTTATCCCAATCTGTAGAATGTGTTTTTAAAGCCCAATCATAAAAAAGTTAATATTATTACGAGAATCCTTATCTGTGTCATTTGAGGGATAAACTTTGACTCTAAGAAAAATAGGGCAAATAAGCTTTTGTCATCAAACCAAAGCTTTAATATCATGTATCCCAAAGAGAGGAATGTGTTTTTGTAGCCTAATGACAAAAAGAATGGAAATTATTATGAGAATCCATGTTTATCTCTTTTAAAGGACAAACTATGATTCTAACAAAAATAATGGGAAGAAAAGCTTTTCATACAAAGCCAAAGCATTAATATCATGTATCCTCAAGAGAAGAAAGTGTTTTTGCAACCTAGTCTTTAAAAGAGTGGAGATTACTATGAGAATCAATATTGATGTTATGGAAGGATGAACTTTCATTTTAAGGAAAATGGTGGATTGAAAAGCTTTTTTTTTTCAAAATCAAAGCAACAATATCGTGTATCCCAATGTGAAGAATAAATGTTTTTGTAGCTGAACCATGAAAAGAATCAAGAATATTACAAGAATTCATGTTCGCCTTATTTGAGGATAAACTTTGAGTTTAAGGAAAATAGTGGAAAGAAAAGTTTTTTCTCCTAAAACCAAAGCATCAATATCGTGTATCTAGTGAGGAGACTGTGTTTTTGTGACTGTATCATGAAAAAAGTGGAGATTTACTAGAATCCATGTTCGTCTCATTAAAAGGGTAAAGTTTGATTGTAAGGAAAATGGTGGAAAGAAAAGCTTTTTCTTGCCAAACCATTGCATTAGTATTATACATTGCATCATAAAAAATGAGTTTTGGTAGCCCAATCACGAAAAAAACAAAGATTGTGTATGGGTTCCTTGTTTTCCTCAATTGAGGGCCAAACTTTCATTCTTAGAAAAATGGTGGAAAGAAAAGTTTTCCTTGTGAAACTAAAGCATCAACGTCATGTATACTAGTATAGAGAATGTTTTTTTATATCCAAATGACAAAAAAATGGAGATTATCACAGGAATGTTGCTCATTGCATTTAAGGAATGAACTTTGATCCTAAGAATAATAATGGAAAGAAAATTTTTTCTTGCAAAACTAAAGCATCAATATCATGCATCCCAGTGAGAAGAACATGTTTTTGTAGTTGAGTCATGAAAAGAATGAAGATTATTACAAGAATCCATCTTTGGCTTTTTTGAGGGATGAACTTTAATTCTAACAAAAGTAGTGAGAAGGAAAATTTTATCATAAAACCAAAGCATCAATATCATGTATCCCAACTTGGAGAATATATTTGTGAAACATAATCTTGAAAAAAATAAATATTATTACAAGAATCCAAATTTTTTCTCAATTGATGGATGAACTTTGATTCTAAGGAAACTAGGGGAAAGAAAAGCTTTTGTCAAGATACTAAAGCATCAATATCATGTATCCTAATTCAAAGAATGTATATATGAAGCCCAATGATGAAAAGAATAGATATTATTACAAGAATCCATGTTTGTCTTATTTAAAGGATGAACTATGATTCTAAGAAAAATGGGGGAAAGAAAGTCTTTTTTGCAAAACCAAAGCATCGATATCATGTATCCCAATTTGGAGAATGTGTTTTTAAAGCCCAATTGCAAAAAAAAGTGGATATTATTATGAGAAACTTGTTTGAGGGATGAACTTTGATTTCAAGGAAAATAGGGCAAATAAGCTTTTGTCACAAAACCAAAGCTTTAATATCATGCATCCAAAAGAGAAAAATGTGTTTTTGTAGCCCAATAAGAAAAAGAATGGAAATTGTTACGAGAATCCATGTTTGTCTCTTTTGATGGAAAACTATGATTCTAACAAAAATAATGGGAAGAAAAGTTTTTCTTATGAAGCCAAAGCATTAATATCATGTATCCCAAAGAGGAGAAAGTGTTTTTGTAGCCTAATCTTGAAAAGAATTGAGATTACTATAAGAATCAATATTCATGCTATTAGAGGGATGAACTTTCGTTTTAAGGAAAATGGTGGTATGAAAAGCTTTTCTTTCAAAACTGAACCATTAATATCATGTATCCCAATATGAAGAACAATGTTTTTGTAGCTGAATCATGAAAAAAATAGAGTATATTACAAGGATCCATGTTTGCCTTATTTAAGGATGAACTTTAAGTCTAAGGAAAATAATGGAAAGAACAATTTTTCTCTTGAAACCAAAGCATCAATATTGTGTATCCAGTGAGGAGAATGTGTTTTTGTGGTCGTATCATGAAAAGAGTGGAGATTTATGCTAGAATCAATGTTCATCTCATTAGAAGGACAAATTTGATTTCAAGAAAAATGGGTGAAGGCAAGTTTTCTTGCAAAATCAATGCATCAGTATCATGCTTCATAATGCAATGAATGTGTTTTAGTGGCCCAATCACGAAAAAAATAATGATTGTTATGAGGAATCCTTGTTTTTCTCAATTGAGGGCTAAACTTTCATTTAAGAAAATGGTGGAAAGAAATGCTTTTCTTGTGAAGTCAAAGCATCAATGTCATGTATCCTAGTACAGAGAATGTGTTTTTATATCCAAATAATGAAAAGAATGGAGATTATTACATCCTGTTCATTTCATTTGAGGAAAAACTTTGATCCTAAAGATAATGGCGAAAAGAAAAGCTTTTCTTGTGAAACCAAAGCATCAATATTGTGTATCCCAATGAAGAGAACATGTTTTTATAGCCGAGTCATAAAAAGAATGAAGATTATTACAAGAATTCATGTTTATCTTTTTGAGGGATGAAAATTAATTCTAATGAAAATAATGGGCAGGACGATTTTTGTCATAAAAACCAAAACATCAATATCATGTATCAGAACTTGGAGAATATGTTTGTGAAGCGTAATCATGAAAAGAATAACTATTATCATGAGAATCCAAATTCATCTTAATTGATGGATGAACTTTGATTCTAAGGAAAATAGGGGAAGGATAAGCTTTTATCACAATACTAAGGCATCAATATCATGGATCATAGTTTGGAGAATGTATTTGTGAAGTCTAATCATGAAAAGAATGGATATTATTACGACAATCCTTATTCTTTTCATTCTTAAGGGATAAACTATGATTCTATGAAAAATAAGGGTATAAAAGCTGTTTTTGCGAAACCAAAGCATCGATATCATGTATCCCAATTTAAAAAATGTACTTTTGCAGCCCAATCACGAAAAAAGTGAATTTTATTGTGAGAATCCTTGTTTGTCTCATTTGAAGGATGAACTTTGATTCTAAGGAAAATATTGCAAATAAGCTTTTGTCATGAAACTGAAGCTTTGATATTGTGTATCCGAAAGAAAAGAACATGTTTTTATAGCCCAATAACAAAAAGAATAGAAATTATTACAAGAATCCATGTTCATCCTTTTGAAGGACAAGCTATGATTCTAACAAAACTACTAGGAAAAAATGCTATTTATATGAAGCCAAAGCATTAATATCATTTATCCCAAAAAGGAGGAAGTGTTTTTGCAACCTAATCTCGAAAATAATATAGAGTACTATAAGAATCAATATTTGTATTATTGGAGGGATGAACTTTCAGTCTAAGAAAAATGGTGGAAAGAAAAGCTTTTCTTTTGAAACCAAAGCATCATTATCGTGTATCCTAATGTGAGGAACATGTTTTTGTAGCTGAATCATGAAAAGAATGGAGAATATTACAAGAATCCATGTTCGCCTTATTTGAGGAGTAAACTTTGATTCTAAGGAAAATAGTGGAAAGAAAAGCTTTTCTCCTAAAACCAAAGCGTCAATATCGTGTATCCAGTGAGAAGAATGTGTTTTTTCTAGAGATTGTTGCTATAATCCATGTTCGTCTCATTAGAAAAACGAACTTTGATTAAAAGTAAAATCTAGGAAGAAAAGCTTTTTTAGCAAAACCAATGCATCGATATTGTGCACCCTATTGCAGAGAATATGTTTTAGAAGCCCAATCATAGAATAAATGAGGAATCCTTGTTCTTCCTAATTGAGGGCCAAACTTTCATTCTTAAGAAAATGGTTAAAAGAAAAGCTTTCCTTGTGAAACAAATGCTCAACATCACGTATCCTAATAAAGAAAACGTGTTTTTGTATCCCAGTTATGGGAATCCATGTTCATCTCATTTGAGGGACGAACTTTGATCCTAAGGATAATGGTGGAAAAAAAAGCTTCTCTTATGAAACCAAAGCATTAATAACATGTATCCTAATAAGGAGAACATGTTTTTGTAGTGAATTATGAAAAGTATGGAGATAATCCCAAGAATCCAGTTTTGTCTAATTTGAGAGATGAATTTTGATTCTAATGAAAATGGTGGAAATAAAAGCTTTTTTTTTATGAAACAAAGCATCAATATTGTGTATCCTAATTTAGAAAATGTGTTTTTGAAGCCCAGTCATGAAAATAGTGGATAATATTACAAGAGTCAATGTATATCCCATCTGACAGATGAACTTTGATTCTACAAAAACTTAGGGGAAAAAAGCTCTTAACGTAAAATCAAACCATCAATATCGTGCACCCCAATTTGGAGAATGTGTTTTTGAGGCCTAATCCCAAACGGAATTGATATTATAAAAAGAATCCGTGTTCATTACATAGGGGGATGAACTTTGATTCTAAGAAAAATAGGGAAACAAAGCTTTTGTCAGTGAAACAAAGCACCGATATTATGTATCCTAATTTGGAGAATGTGTTCTTAAAGCCCAACTGCAAAAAGAATAGATATTATTATGAGAATCCATGTTCATCCTATTTAAGGGATGAACTTTGATTTGAAGAAACCTAGGGGAAAAAAAGGTTTTGCCATGAAACCAAAGTTTCAATACCATGTGTCCTAATGAGAAGAATGTGTTTTTTGTAGCATAATCACAGAAAAATGGAGATTATTATGAGAATCCACATTCATCACTTTAGAAGGATGAACTATGATTCTAATGAAAATAATGTGAAGAAAAGTTTCTCTTGTGAAACCAAAGCATCAATATCATGTATCGCAATGAGGAGAAAGTGTTTTTGTAGTCTAATTTCAAAAGGACTAACATTGATTCTAAGAAAAATTATAGAAAGAAATGCTTTTCTTTAGAAAAAAGCAGCAATATCACGTATCCCAATGAAAAAACGGATATTATTACAAGAATCCATGTTCATCTCATTTAAAGGTTAAACTTTGATTCTAAGGATAATGGTTGAATGGAAAGCTTTTCTTGTGAATCTAAAGCATCAATATCATGTATCCTAATGAGGATAATGTCTTTTTGTAGCCCAATCATGCTAAGAATGAAAATTTTTACAAGAATCCATGTTTGTCTCATTTAGGGGATGAACTTTGATTCTAAGGAAAATAGAAGGCTAAAAAAGTTTTCTTGCAAAACGAAAACATTATTATCGTGTGTCCTAATGTGGAGTACATGCTTTTGTAGCTAAATCATGAAAAGAATAGAAATTGCTACAAGAATCAAAGTTTGTCTCATTTAAGGAACGAACTTTGATTCTAAGGAAAATGATGGAAAAACAACTTTGCTTCAGTAGCTCAACCATTAATACCTTGTATCCTTTAAGTAAAATATGCTTTTATAGTTGAATTATAAAAAGAGTGGAGATTGTTATTAGAATCCAATTTTATCTCATTAGAGGGATAAGCTTGGATTGTAATGAAAATAATGGAAAAAAAGACTTTTCTGGAGAAACCAATGCATCAATATCATGTATCCTAATGCAAAGAATGTGTTTCTGTATCCCAATCATGAAAAGAATGGAGATTATTATGAGGAATCCTTGTTCTTCTCAACTGAGGGCCAAACATTCATTCTTAGGAAAATGGTGGAAAAAAAGCTTTTCTCATGAATCCAAAGCATCAACATTATGTATCCTAATACAAAGAATGAGTTTATGTATCCCAGCGATGAAAAGAATGGAGATTATTATAGGAATCTATGTTTGTCTCATTTAAGGGACAAGTTCTGATCCTAAAGATAATAGTGGAAAGAAAAGTTTCTTTTGTTAAACCAAAGCATCAATATCATGTATCCCAATGAGGATAACATGCTTTTATAGTTGAATCATGAAAATAATGAAGTTATTATAAGAATCAAACTTTGTCTGATTTAAGGGATGAAATTTGATTTTAAAGAAAATGTTGGAAAGAAAAGCATTTCTTGCAAAACCAACCATCAATCATGTATCTTGATTTAGAGAATTTCATTGTGAAGCCTAATCATAAAAAGAATGGCTATTATTATGAGAATCCATTTTTGTATCATTTGAGGGATGAATATTGATTCTAACAAAAATAGGGGGAAGGAAAGATTTTGTCAGAAACCAAAGCATCAGTATCGTGTATCTTAATTTGAAAAGAATGTTTTTGAGGCCCAATCGCGAAAGGATTATTACAAGAATCCACGTTCATTTAATTTGAAGGATGAATTTTGATTTTAAGACAAATAGGGGAAAGAAAAGCTTTTGTCATGAAGCTGAATATCAATATTGTGTATCCTGACTTCGAAAATGTGTTCTGAAAGCCCAATCGTGAAAGGAGTTGATATTATTACGAGAATCCACATTCATCTCATTTAAGGGATAAACTTAGATTCTAAGAAAAATAGGGGAAAGAAAAAACTTTTATCGCAAAACCAAATGTTCAATATCATGCATCCCAATGATAAGAATGTGTTTTCGTAGCCCAATCAAATAAAGAATAGAGATTATTATAAGAATCCATGTTTATCTCTTTTAAAGGATGAACTATGATTTTAAAAAAAATAGTGCAAAGAAAAATATTTTCTTGTGAAATCAAATCATCAATATCATGTATCCCAATGCAAAAATACTATTTTTTAAGCCCAATCTCAAAAAAAAAAAATAGAGATTACTATGAGAATCCATGTTCATCTCATTTGAAGGACGAGCAATGATTCTAAGGAAAATGTTGGAAATGAAAGCTTTTCTAGTGAAAAAATGCAATAGTATCGTGTATCGCAATGAAAAGGATAGATATTATTACGAAAATCCATATTCATCTTGTTTGAGGGATAAACTTTGATTCTAAGGAAAAATGGTGGAATGAAAAGATTTTCTTGTGAATCCAAACCATCAATATCGTGTATCCAATAAGAAGAAGGTGCTTTTGTAGCCAACAATGTAAAAAAAGGATATTATTAGAGATTCTGTGTTCATCTCATTTAAGGGATGAACTTTGGTTCTAAGAAAAAAATGGGGTGGAAAGAAAAGCTTTTCTTGCAAAACCAATGCATCCATGCCATGTGTCCCAATGCAAAGAATGTGTTTCAATGGCTTATCACAAAAAAATGGACATTATTACGAGAATCCATATTTTTCTTATTTGAGGTCCAAACTTTCATTTTTAAGAAAATAATGGAAAGAAAAGTTTTTCTCGTGAAGCCAAGGCATCAATATTGTGTATCTTAATGCAAAAAACATGTTTATGTATCCCAATGAGGAATAGAATGGAGATTATTGTGAAAATCCATATTTATCTCATTTGAAGGACAAACCTTGATCTTAACAATAATGGTGGAAAGAAAAAGTTTTCTTGCTAAACAAAGCAATAATATCATATATCCTAATGAGGAGAAAGTGTTTTTGAAGCCCAATCATGTAAAAAATGGATATTATTACAAGAATCCATGTTCGTTTAATTTGAGGGATGAACTTTGATATTGAGAAAAATGGGGGAAAGAAAATCTTTTATCATGAAACCAAAGCATCAATATCATGTATCTCAATGAGGAGAACGCATTTTCGTAGCCTAATCTTGAAAAGAATAGAGATCAATACAAGAATCCATGGTTATCTTTTTTAAGGATGAACATTGATTTTGAGAAAAATTGTGAAATGAAATGCTTTTCTTGCTAAACAAAGCAACAATATCATATATCCCAATGAAGAGAACATGTTTTTGTAGCCTAATCACCTAATGAATGGAGATTATTGTAAGAATCCATGTTCTTCTTATTTGAAGGATGATTTTTGATTCCAAGGAAAAAGGTTGAATGAAAAGCTTTTCTTGTGAATTTAAAGCATCATGTAAATAATGGAATTTACTATGATAATCCATGTGCATCTCATTGGAGGATGAATTTTGATTCTAAGGTGAATGGTGGAATGAAAAGTTTTTCATCTGAGACCAAAGCATCAATATCATGTATCCCAATGTGATTTGAGGGATGAACTTTGATATTAAGAAAAAAATGGGAAAGAAAATCTTTTATTGTGAAACCAAGGCATCAATATCATGTATCTCAATGAGGAGAATATGTTTTCATAGCCCAAAGGCATCATGTAAATAAGGAATTTACTATGATAATCTATGTTCATCTCATTGGAAGGATGAATTTTGATTCTAAAGAGAATGGTGGAATGAAAAGTTTTCCATCTGAGAACAAAGCATCAATATCATGTATCCCAATGTGATTTGAGGGATGAACTTTGATATTAAGAAAAATAGGGGAAAGAAAATTTTTTATTGTGAAACCAAAGCATCAATATCATGTATCTCAATGAGGAGAATGTGTTTTCATAGCCCAAAGGCATCATGTAAATAAATGGAATTTATTATGATAATCTATGTTTATCTCATTGGAAGGATGAATTTTGATTCTAAGGACAATGGTGGAATGAAAAGTTTTTCATTTGAGACCAAAGCATCAATATCATGTATCCTAATGTGATTTGAGGGATAAACTTTGATATTAAGAAAACTAGGGGAAAGAAAATCTTTTATCGTGAAACCGAAGCATCAATATCATGGATCTCAATGAGGAGAATATGTTTTCATAGCCCAATCTTGAAAAGAATAGAGATTACTACGAGAATCCATGCTTATCTTTTTTTAGGATGAACATTGATTTTAAGAAAATTGGTGAAAATAAATGCTTTTCTTGAGAAACAAAGAAACAATGTCATATATCCCAATGAAGAGAACATGTTTTTGTAGCCTAATCACCTAAAGAATGGAGATTATTATGAGAATCCATGTTCTTCTTATTTAAAGGATAATATTTGATTCCAAGGAAAAAGATTGAATGAAAACCTTTTCTTGCGAATCCGAAGCATCATGTAAATAATGGAACTTATTATGATAATCCATGTTCATCTCATTGGAAGGATGAATTTTGATTCTAAAGAGAATGGTGGAATGCAAAGTTTTTCATCTGAGACCAAAGCAACAATATTATGTATCCTAATGTGTAAAACATGCTTTTCTAGCTGAATCTCGAAAAGAATAGAGATTATTACAAGAATCCAAGTTCTTTTTATTTAAAGGATGACCTTTGATTTTAAGAAAAATAATGGAAAAAAGGCTTTTCTCTTATAGCCAAAGCATCAACATCACGTGTCCAATGAGTCAAATGTATTTTTATGGCCAAACCATGAAAAGAGTGGAGATTGTTATTAGAATCCATGTTTATCTTATTAAAGGGATAAACTTTAATTGTAAGAAAAATGGTGGAAAGAGAAGCTTTTGTTGCAAAAATAATGCATCAATATCGCATATCCTGATGCTAGAATGTGGTTTTGTAGCCCAATTATGAAAAGAATTGAGATTATTATGAGGAATCCTTGTTTTTCTCAATTGAGGGCCAAACTTTCATTCTTATAAAAATGGTGCAAAAAAAAAGCTTTTCTCATGAAACCAAAGCATCAACATTATGCATCCTAACTAGAGAACATGTTTTTGCATTCCAATAATGAAAAGAATAGAGATCATTCTCGGAATCTATGTTCATCTTATTTGAGGGACAAACACTGATCCTAAGGATAATGATGGAAAAAAATCTTCTTTTGCGAAACTAAAGTATCAATATCATGTATCCCAATGAAAAGAACATGTTTTATAGCCAAATCATGAAAAGAAAAGAGATTATTAAAAGAATTTATCTTTATCTCATTTGAGGGATTAATTTTAGGATGAATTTTGATTCTAATGAAAATGTAGAAAGAAAAGATTTTGTTGTGAAATAAAGCATATCGTATCCTAATTTGGAGAATATGTTTGTGAAGCCTAATCACAAAAAGAGTGGATATTATTACAAGAATCCATGTTCATCTCATTTTAGGGCTGAGCTTTGATTCTAAGGAAAATGGGGGAAAGAAAAGCTTTTATAACAAAACCAAAGCATCATTATCGAGTATCCCCATTTAACGAATGTGTTTATGAAGCCCAATTATGAAACGAATGAATATTATTGTGAGAATTAACGTTAATCTCATTTAAGAGATGAACTTTGATTCTAAGGAAAATGAGAGGAAAAAAGCTTTTGTTATGAAACCAAAGCTTTAATATCATGTGTCCCAATAAGAAGAATGTGATTTTGCAACCCAATCACAAAAATAATAAAGATTATTACAAGAATCTAGGTTCATCTTTTTAAGGGATAAATTATTATTTTAATGAAAATAGTAGGAAGACAAATTTTTCTTGCAAATCCAAAGCATCAGTATCATGTATCTCAATGAGGAAAAACTATTTTTGTAGCTTAATCGCGAAAAGAATGGAGATTACTATAAGAATCCATGTTGGACTCATTTGGGAGATAAACATTGATAATAAAGAAAATAGAGGAATGAAAAGTTTTTCTTGTGAATCCAAAGCATCAAATATCATGTATCACAATAAAAAGAATGTTCTTTTATAGCCAAATCATGTAAAGAATGGAATTTATTACAGGAATCCATGTTCATCTTATTTGAGGGATGGGCCTTGATTCTAAGGAAAACTATGGAACAAGTAGCTTTTCTTGCAAAACCAAAGCATCAATATCATGTATCCCAATGTGAAGTATATGCTTTTGCTACTGAATCATGAAAAGAATAGAGATTATTACAAAAATCTATGTTGACCTAATTTGTATGGAAAATAGTAAAAAAAAGCTTTTCTTGTGAAATCAAAGCATCAATATTATGCATTTAGGAAGGAGAATGTGTTTTTGTAGCCTAATCATGAAAAAAAATAGAGATTACTATAAAAATCCATGTTTATCTTATTTGAGGGACTAACTTTGATTCTAAGAAAAATAATGGAATGAAAAGCTTTTCTTTTTATTCCAAAGCATCAATATCATGTGTCCCAATAAGAAGAATGCTTTCACATAGCCCAGTCATGCGAAGAATGGAAATTATTAGAGAATCCATGTTCATCTCATTTAAGGGATGAACTTTGATTCTAAGGAAAATGGTAGAAAGAAAAGCTTTTCTTGCAAAACCAATGAATCCATGTCATGTATTTAAATGCAGAGAATGTGTTTTTGTAACCCAATCACAAAAAAATGGAGATATTTATAAGAATCAATGTTTTTTTCTTATTTGAGGGCAAGCTTTCATTTTTAGGAAAATGCTGGAAAGAAAAGCCTTTCTTGTGAAACCAAAGGCCAATATCGTGTATCTTAATATGAAGAAGATGTTTATATATCCCAATAAGGAAAATAGTGGCGATTATTATGAAAATCCATGTTTATTTCATACGAGAGATGATAGTGGAAAGAAAAAGTTTTCTTACAAATCAAGGCAACAATATCGTATATCCCAATAAGGAGAACGTGTTTTTGAAGCCCAGTCATGTAATTAATGGATATAATCGAGAATCCATGCTCATTTCATTTGAGGGATGAACTTTGATACTAACAAAAATGGGGAAAGAAAAACTTTTGTCGTGAAACCAAAGCATCAATATCATTTACCCCAATGAAGAGAACATGTTTGTTAGCCCAATCAGAAAAGGAATGGACACTATTATGAAATCTATGTTCATCCTTTTTGAGGGATAAACTATTATTCTGAGGAAAATAGTTGGACAAAAAAAGTTTTTGGCAAAACCAAAGCATCAATATCATATGCCCTAGTAAAGAAAACATGTTTTTATAGCCCAATCTAAAAAAGAATGAAGATTACTATAAGAATCCATCTTCATCTTATTTAAGGGATGAACATTGATTCAAAGGCAAATGGCAAAAAGAAAAGCTTTTCTTCTAAAACAAAGCAATAATATCGTGTATCCCACTAAAAAGAATGGGTTTTTTAGCCTAATCACAAAAAGAAATATAGATTATTATAAGAATTGGTGTTCTTCCCACTTGAGGGATGAACTTTAATTCTAAAGAAAATAGGGGAAAGAAAATCATTTGTCATAAAACCAAGGCATCAATATTGTGTATCATAATTTGGAGAATTCATTCTTAATGCCCAATCGCAAGGAGTAAATGCTATTACAAGAATCTTTGTTAGTCTTATTTAAAGGATAAACTTTAATTTTACAAAAAATAGGGAAAAGAAAAGCTTTTATTGCTAAACCAAAGGTTCAATATCGTGTATCCTAATGAGAAAAACGTGTTTTGTAGCCCAATCACAAAAAGAATGGAGATTATTATGAGAATCCATGTTTGTCTCTTTTAAAGGATGAATTATGATTCTAATAAAAATAGTGGGAAGAAAAGTTTTTCTTGCAAAACCAAAGCATTAATATCATGAATCCCAATGAAGATAAAGTGTTATTCCAACCCAATCTTGAAAGGTACAAACATTAATTCTAAGAAAAATGGTGGAAAGAAAAGCTTTTCTTATGAAACAAAGCAACAGTATCGTGTATCCCAAAGAAAATAATGGATATTATTATGAGATTCCATGTTCATCTCATTTGAGAGATGAACTTTGATTTTAGGAAAACAGTGGAACGAAAAGCTTTTCTTATGCATCCAAAGCATCAATATCATGTATCCTAAGGAGGATAATGTTTTTTTATAGCCTAACCATGTAAAGATTGGAAGTTAATAGAGGATCCATGTTTGTCTCATTTGAGGGATGAACTTTGATTTTAAGGAAAATGGTGAAAACAAAAGCTTTTCCTGCATGACCAAGGCATCCATATCTTGTATCCTAATGTAGAGAATGTGTTTTTGTAGCCTATCCTAAAAAATGGAGATTATTATGAGAATCCATGTTTTTTTCCATTTGACGACCAAAAATGGAAAGTAAAGCTTTTCTCATAAGATTAAAGCATCCATATCATGTATCTTAATGCAGGGAACATGTTTATGTCTCCTAAAAGGGGAAAGGGTGGAGTTTATAATGAGAATCCATGTTTGTCTCATTTGAAGGATTAACTTTGATCTTAATAGTAATGGTGGAAAAAAAGTTTTCTTGCAGAAAAAAGTAACAATATCATGTATCTTAATAATGAAAACAAGTTTTTGAAGCCCAACCACTAAAAGAATAGATATTATTACAAGAATCCATGTTAATCTCTTTAAGGGATAAACTTTGATATTAGGAAAATGAAGAATAGAAACACTTTTGTCTTGAAACCAAAACATCCATATCATGTATCCTAATAAGGATCCTAGCAAGGAGAACGTTTTTTTGAAGCCCAATCAGAAAAAGAATGAGATTATTACGAGAATCTATGTTCATCTTTTTTAGGGATGAAATATTATTCTAATGAAAATAGTGGGAGGAAAAGATTTTTGGCAAACCAAAGCATCAATATCAGGTATCCCAATAAGGAAAATGTGTTTTCATAGCCCAATCTTAAAATGAATGGAGATTACTAAAACATTCATGCTCGTTTTATTTGAGGGATGAACATTGAATGTACGAAAAATGGTGAAAAGAAAATCTTTTCTTGTGAATATCAAGTATCCCAATAAAAGAATGTGCTTTTGCAACCTAATCACCAAAAGAATGGAGATTATTACTAAAATTCATGTTTCTCTCATTTGAGTGATGAACTTTGATTCCAAGGAAAAGAGTGGAATAAAAAGCTTTTCCTAAGAATCAAGGCATCAATATCATAAGGAGAATGTGTTTTATAGCCTAATCACGTAAAGAATGTAATTGTTACAAGGATCCATGTTTATCTCATTGGAGGGATAAACTTTAATTCTAAAGAAAAAGGATAGAATGAAAAGCTTTTCTTCCAAAAAAAAGCATCAATGTTGTGTATCCCAATATGGAGAACATGCTTTTCTAGCTGAATCCTGAAAGAATGAAGATTATTACAAGAATTTAAGTTCATCTATATTTGAGGGATGAACTTTGATTTTAAGGAGAATGGTGGAAATAAAAGCTTTTCTCCTTTAACAAAAGCATCAATATTGCATATCTAGTGAGTAGAATGTGTTTTGGTGGTCGAAACATGAAAATAGTAGAGATTGTTATTAGAATCCATGTTTATCTCATTAAAGGGATGAACTTTGATTTTTTGGAAAATAAAAGAAAGAAAAACTTTTCTTGCAAAACCATTGCACTAATACTATGTATCCCAATGCAGATAATGTGCTTTTGAAGCCTAATAATGAAAAGAATAGATATTATTATGAGGAATCCTTATTATTCTTAATTAAGGGCTAAACTTTCATTCTTATGAAACTTGTCAAAAGAAAAGCTTTTCTTGTGAAACGAAAGCATCAACATCATGCATCCCAATGTGGAAAACATGTTTTTGCATCCCAATGATGAAAAACTATGTAGATTATTATAGGAATCCATGTTTGTCTCATTTGAGGGATGAACCTTGATCCTAAGCATGATGGTGGAAAAAAAGCTTCTTTTGCCAAACCAAAGCATCAATATCGTGTATCCCAATGACGAAAACATATTTTTGTAGCCAAATCATGAAAAGAATAGAGATTACTAGAAGAATCTATCTTTATCTCATTTAAGGGATGAACTTTGATTCTAATGAAAATGATGGAAAGAAAAGCTTTTCCTGCAAAACAAAGCATCAATATCATGTATCCTAAATTAGAAAATGTGTTTGTGAAGCCTAACTATGAAAATAATGTACTTTATTAAGAGAATCCATGTTCATCTCATTTGATGGATGAATTTTGATTCTAAAGAAAATTGATGAAAAAAGCTTTTGTCATGAAAGAAAGCTTTAATATTTTGTGTCCCAATTTAGAGAATTTGGTTTTAAAGCCTAATTGTGAAAAGAATGGACATTATTATAAGAATCCATGTCCATCTCATTTGAGAGGTGAATTTTGATTCTAAAGAAAATTAGGAAAAAAGGCTTCTGTCATGAAACCAAAGCTTCAATATCATGTATACCAATGAGAAAAATGTGTTTTCGTAGCCCAATCACAAAAAGAATAGAGATTATTACAAGAAACCATACTCATCTCTTTTAAGGGATAAACTATGATTCCAACAAAAATAGTGGGAAGAAAAACTTTTCTTGCGAATTCAAAGCATCAATATCATGTATCCCAGTAAGGAAAAAATGTTTTTGCAGCTTAATCCATAGTGGGAGGAAAAGCTTTTCTTATGGAGCAAAGTAGCAATATTGTGTACCCCCAATGAAAAGAATGGGTATTATTATGAGAATCCATGCTCATCTCATTTAAGAGATGAACTTTGATTCTAATAAGGAAAATAGAGGAATGAAAAGGTTTTCTTGTGAATCTAAAGAATCAATATCGCATATCCTAATGAAGGGAATATGTTTTTGTAGCCCAATTATGTAAAAAATTAAAATTATTAGAGGAATCCATGGTCGTCTCATTTGAGGGATGAGAATTGATTCTAAGGAAAATAGTGAAACAAAACCTTTTCTTGCGAAGTCAAGACATCAATACCTTGTATTCCAATGTGGAGTACATGTTTTTGCAGCTAAATTATAAGAAGAATGGAGATTATTACAAGAATCTATGTTTACCTAATTTGACGGATGAACTTATGGTTGAAAGAAAAGCTTTTCTTATGAAACAAAGAATCAATATCGTGCATCAGGGAGGAAAATGTGCTTTTGTAGCCTACCCACAAAAAGAATGAAGATTACTATAAGAATCCATGTTTATCTCATTTGAGGGACTAACTTCGATTATAAGGAAAATGGTGGAATCAAAAGCTTTTCTTGTGAATCCAAAGTATTAATATCATATATCCTAATGAGGAGAAATTTTTTTTGTAGCCCAATCATGTATAAAATGGAAATTATTTAAGAATCCATGTTTGTCTCATTTGAAGGATGAACTTTAATTCTAAGGAAAATAATGAAAAAAAAAGCTTTTTTTTTGCAAAAGCAATGCATCCATGTTGTGTAGCCTAAAGCCCATCACAAAAAATAGAGATTATTACGAGAATCCATGCTTTTCGTATTTGAGGGGTAAACTTTCATTCTTAGAAAAATATCAGAAAAAAAGTTTTTCTCATGAAACCAAAGCATTAATATCATGTATCTTAACACAAAAAAGATGTTTATGTATCCCAATAAGGAAAAGAATGGAGATTATTATGAGAATTCATGCTTATCTCATTTAAAGGACAACTTTGATCTTAAAGATAATAGTGGAAAGAAAAAGTTTTATTGTAAAAACAAAGCAACAATATCTTATATTCCGATAAGGAGATCGACTTTTTGAAGCCCAATCATGAAAAGAATAGATATTATTACAAGAATCCATGTTCATCTCATTTAAGGGATGAACTTTGGTACTAAGAAAATAGGGGAAAGAAAAATGTTTGTCGCAAAACTAAAGCATCAATATCATGTATCTCAATCAGGAGAACTTGTTTTTATAGCCCAATCAGAAAAAGAATGGAGATTATTATAACAATCCATGTTCGTCTCTAACGAAAATAGTGGGAGGAAAAGAGTTTTTGGCAAAAACAAAGCATCAATATCATATATCCTAATGAGAAAAATGTGTTTTTGTAGCCCAATCTCAAAAAAAAAGGAGATTACCACAAGGATTCATCCTCATCTTATTTGAGATATAAACATTGATTCTGAGGAAAAGGTTAGAAAAAACTTTTCTTGCGAGACAAAGCATCAATATCATGTATCCTAATGAAGAGAACATATTTTTTAGCCTAATCTTGAAAAAAATAAATATTATTAGGAGAATCCATGTTCGTCTCATTTAAGGGATAAACACTAATTCCAAGAAAAAACTAAAATAAAAAGCACTTCTTGTAATCCAAAGCATCAATATCATGTATCCCAATGAGGAGAAAGTGATTTTGTAGCCTTATCATGTAAAAAATGGAAATTGTTACAATAATTCATGTTCGTCCTACTGGAGGGATAAACTTTGATTCTAAGGACAATGGTAGAACGAAAAGCTTTTCTTTCAAAGCCAAAGCATTAATATTGTGTACCCCAATATGAAGATCATGTTTTTGTAGCTAAATCATTAAAAAATGGTGATTATTACAAGAATCCAAGTTTATCTCATTTGACTGGTGAACTTTGATTCCAAGGAAAATGGTGGAAAGAAAAGCTTTTCTTCTGTAACCAAAGCATTAATAACGTGTATCAAATAAGTAAAATGTATTTTTATGGTCAAATCATGAAAAGAATGGAGATTGTTATTAGAATCCATGTTTATCTCATTAGAAGGATGAACATTGATTATAGGGAAAATGATAGAAATAAAAACTTTTTTTTGCAAAACCAATGCATCAATATTATGTATCCCAATGCAAAGAATATGTTATTGTAGCCCAATCACTAAAAGAATAAAGATTATTACAAAAAATCTTGTTCTTCTTAATTTAAAAGATGAATTCAAATGAAAATGGTGAAAAAAAAAGCTTTTCTTGTGTAACAAAACATCAATATCATGTATCCGAATTTGGAAAATCTATTTTTGATGCCCAATTATGAAAAGAAATAGATATTATTACAAGAATCCATGCATTTTCATTTAAGGGATGAACTTTGATTTGAAGAAAAATAGGGGAAGGAAAAGCTCTTATCGGGAAGCCAAGCATCAATACTGTGTATCCTAGTGAGGAGAACGGTTTTTGTATTTCAATCATAAAAAGCCCCATGTTTATTTTTTTAGGGATGAACTATGACTCTAACAAAAATAGTGGGATGAAAAGCTTTTCTTGCAAAACCAAAGCATCAATATCATGTATCCTATTGAGGAAAACTTGGTTTTGTAGCAATCTCGAAAAGAATGAAAATTACTATAAGAATCCATGTTTGTCTTATTTGAGGGACAAATATTAATTTTGATGACAATGGTGAAAAGAAAATTTTCTTGCAAAACATAGCAACAATATTTTATATCCCAATAAGGAAAATGTGTTTTTGTAGCTTAATCACAAAAAGAATGGAGATTATTATGATAATCAACATTAATCTTATTTGAGGGATGAACTTTGATTCTAAAGAAAATGGTAAAGTGAAAAGCTTTTCTATGAAACTAAAGCAAGAATATCATGTATCCTAATAAGGAGTATGAGTTTTTGTAGCCTAATCATATAAAGAACAAAATTTTTTTTGAGAATCCTTGTTCCTTTGATTTGAGGGATGGACTTTGATTTTAATGAAAATGATGAAATGAAAAGCTTTTCATGCAAAATTAAAGCATCGATATCATGTATCCCTAATATGGAGAACATGTTTCTATGGCTGAATCATGAAAATAATAGATATTATTGCAAGAATCCATGTTTGTCTCCTTTGAAGGATGAAGTTTGATTCTAAGGAAAATGGTGGAATAAACAGCTATTCTTTTGAAACCAATGGATCAATATCATGTATCCATTGGGGAGAAGGTGTTTATGTAGCCCAATCATGAAAAAATGAAGATTATTATGAGAATCCATGTTCATCTCTTTTAAGAGTTGAAGTCTGATTCCAAGGAAAATGGTGGAATGAAAAGCTATTCTTGCTAAACCAAAGCTTTAATATCGTATATCCCAATAAGGAGAATGTGTTTTTTTTCGCTCATGAATCCAAAACATCAATGTCATGTATCTTAATGCAGAGAATGTGTTTTTTGTATCCTAATGTGTAAACATCTAATTTTGTCTAGGTCCTTTTTCCAATAGTCCTAGTTATTCGAGATCGAGAACATGGCTATCGCCCCGATCTAGGTTGACCTCTATCGGGTAGGTTGCACACTTTTGAAATTTATTCTATCACATATAGATGGCCACATTGATAAGTGATAGAAAAAGTGCCATTTGCAGATCGATCCTAAATAAAAGGACAAACATTTAACAGGAAATTTTTTTTTAAGTATTCTTTTATCAAAGTTTAACAATCATTCATGCAAATGATGTCATAGTCAAAATTTTCATTTATACAAATATTTTGAGACTTTTTCTAAAACTTGGAAAGTTGACCGTCGTATATTTTTACCGACACCTCTTCAATATTTATGCCAATATGCATTTCAAAAATCCAGAAATATTCAAGAAAAATTATATATTAGCATTTTATACCACAAGGTGTCAAGTTATCAATTTTGCTAATTATTTTTAAATTTTTCATAGTATCACGAGTATTGTGCTTGTGAAATTTTTTCGGGTTAAATTTACTCTGGATTTCAGAATTTCACCTTTTCATTTTTAATAATTAATATTTTGGATAATATGTTGTATTTAACTCATTTTTTAAGTCTCGATGTATTTTTTAATTTTTTTCTCGGTTACAAAATATGAGCTTTCCTTTATCTGTAAAATTTTTGATAGAATTTTCTCAAGTTTTGAACTTAAAATTTTTTTAAATATTCCCATTAAATTACCATAAAATCAGTTTTGAAAAATTTCAATCCTTTATTAGAATTTTCTCATTTTCTAAAATACAAAGTTTTTTACTCTGTAATTTTTTGGGAGGATATTTTGAGTTTATAATTTTTAAAATTAATAAGATATTTTTATTAAACTCATTTTACATTAGTTTATGAAAATTCAATTAATTTTGTGCACTTTGAATTTATATATATATATATATATATATGTATATATATATATATATATCAATTTTCCTCCGTAGGGATTTTTTTCAAAAAATTTTATGGGTCTTAGATTTTAATTATCTTTTTCTTACACATAAGACTTCTTAAAAATTTTTCTTGTATAATTTAATACTCAAAATTTTAATTACCAAGCTCATTTCATTCTCTAAAAGTCTACCAAGCCCATCTAAATCTATATTTTTGTAACAAAGTCCACTAACCCTTTAATTGAATTTTACACATATATATACATATCAATTATTTTGATTCAAACTTTTTTCTATGGAATTTTGATTGGAATTTCCATGTGACTAAATTATTAATGTGAACTTTAATTTCTTATCATTTTTTTCATGAAATTTTTAATTAGGATTTTCTTGGACCTTGATTGCTTTTATTTCTTTACTTCCAAGATTATTTTTACTTGTAAATTTATAATTTTATTTTATTTTAAAATTTGCTAGTTTGGTTATATAAAAATCAATTTGATTGGAATTGAATTCTTTTCCAATTGATTTAGTTTTTTACCAACTAAATCATCAAGTTAGGCCAAAAATACCATGTGATCATTGTAGACACCTAATTTCATCTAGGTCCCCCTTTTTCTTTTTTAATAATTTTGAATATCCAAGATTGAGGACTTAATAGCAACCCTCATTGGGAATGATCTTTCCCAGATGAATTAGACATTCTCAAAACCTTTTTATTCATAATTAAATGGCCACAAGTTCACGTGATAAAAAAATCACACTTTGATCTCTAATTTTGGGTATATATGACGAATATTTAAGAGAAAAATCATTTTTTATTTTTTGGTAAAAATATTGAGAATTTGTTTTTGCAAACAATATCTGGTCAAATTTTTCATTTTTAGTAATTTTTAGAGAATTTTTCATTAAACTTGGAAGTTGACCATCGCATAATTATATGGTAACCTGTGTGGTATTTATGCCAATATGTACTCTGAAAAATCAGAAATATTCAAGGAAAAGTTCATATTGGCATTTTATACCATAAGGAGTTAGGTTGTCCATTATTGTGACTAATTTTGAATTTTTCATAATATAGCAAGTTTTATACTCGTAAAATTTTTCTTAATAAAATTCTTTCAGGTTTTGGATTCTCATCTTTACCATTTTTTAAATTAGTATTTTGGATAATAGGTTCTATTTAATTCATTTTTATATAAATTTTAACAGATTATTTAAAATTTTCCCGATTCTGAAATACGAGTTTTCTTTTATCTTTAAAATTTTATGGTGGAATTTTCTCAAGTTTTCAACTTCAAAATTCTTTAAAAATTTGCATTTAACTAATATTAAATCATTTTTTTCAAAATTCATTTTATTTTAAAAGTTTTACATTTTATTCTTGTTTCCAAATTACAAACTTTTCTACTCCGTAAATTTTTTTGAGAAGATTTTTCTTAGTTTATAATTTCTAAAATTCTTCAAATATTATTATTTAATTCATATTAAATCAGTTTAGGAAAATTCTTTTTATTTTTATCAGTTTTATATTTTTTTGAAATTCTTCTATTTTCAAAATACGAAATTTTTTACTTTGTAATTTTTTTAGGAAGATCTTTCTTATTTTATAAATTTTAAAAATTCTTTAAATATTATTATTTAATTCATATTAAATCCATTTTGAAAAATTCAATTTATTTTATGAGTTTTAGAATTTTTTCTATTATCGAGATACGAGTTTCACACTCCGTAAATTTTTTTGATGAGATTTTTTCAAGTTTCAAAATTTTTTAATTTTTTTAAATATTATTTAATTTATATTAAATCATTTTTAAAAAAAATTAATTTATTTTATGAGTTTTAGAAATTTTTTTTGTTACCGAGATACAAAATTTTCTATCCATCAACTTTTTTGTAGGATTTTTCTGAGTTTATATTTTTTGAAATTCTTCAAATATTATTATTTGATTCATATTGAATCATATTTTTAAAATTTATTTTATTTTATGAGTTTTGTATTTTCTTCCATAGTTTCTTGCATTTCCAAAATACGAAATTTTCTACTCCGTAAATTTTTGGGAGAATTTTTTTGGTTTATAATTTTTAAAACTCTTAAAATATTATTTTTTTTTAAAGTTATATTAAATCAGTTTTGAAAATTTTAATTTATTTTATTAGTTTTAGAATTTTTCTATTACCAAAATATGGAGTTTCTACTCTGTAAATTTCTTCAGTAAGATTTTTTGGAGTTCATAATTTTTAAAATTCTTTAAATGTTAATTTTTAATCCTTATTACATTAGTTTATAAAAATTCAAATTATTTCATTAGTTTTGCATTTTTTTTCATATATAACAATTTTTTCCAATAAAGGTTTTTCTAGTAAAATTTTACGAGTTTTCTATTTTTAATATTTTTTCGTATACATAAAAATCATTTTTATTATTGGATTAAATTAAATTAAATTGATCATATGAAATTTTGTTGTAAATACATAGTTTTTAATTTTGACAATTTAGTTCTTATTATTAATTTTTATAGTATAATTTTACATATTATATACAAATATCACTCAAAATATCTATAGAAATCAATGATATCATGCATGACATCATAAGGAGACAAGAGTTATAAATTTAAATCCAATCAATTTGTCAAAAATTAAACCTTATCTCAAATAAATCAAATCAAAAAATAAAGAAATTATGACATGTAATAAACGAAAGAAAATGCTTATGGATTTTGGATGGAACCTCATAGCAAAAATGATTCAAAAACCACCATTCTTGCCATCCAACACCTTAGAAAAAATCAAAGACAAATTCTCTCAAACAAAAAGCTTTCCATATTCAAATTTAACCATTTTGCATAGAAATTTCAAGATATTTTTAGTTTAAAAGCTTTTCAAGGCAATTTGATCTAGAAATTTTGCAATTTTTGCTTACATACATCATTTTTTTCTTTAATATGAGTCAAAATCATGTTAAGCTCATGGATTTTATCCATGTAGAAAGGCTAACATGTTTACAATGATCAATTTCCTATATATTTGTTAATATATTAATTTTTTTCAAATATTGTTGTTTTGTATGAGATATTAATTTTGTTGAATGTATATGTTTATTTTATATTGTTATCCTTAATATTTTCATGTTAATATGTTGATCTATGTATTTATATATTCATTTTTTGTCATTTTATTTTGTATCTAAACTTGATGATATTTATTCATGTTTATTTTCATGATTTTGTGTTACAAAATATTGATGCATATTTCTTACCTTGTCTGAATTTGATATGAATTGGTAATGATGATTTTGTCCTTATTGTTGTCATGATTTCATGTTTTTAGCCTATTTTGTAAATATTAGAAAATTTAGGGATTAAATTATAAAATACGTAAACTTTTTTCTGCCATTTTTAGTTTGGTCAAGAGCTTCATAGGCTGTTAGAAAACTGATTTTGTGTGATTTGGATCATGTTTTAAGTGATTTTAACATTTTAGGGGCCATTTTGTAATTTTGGAAAATGTAAAGGCTAAATTGTAAAATATGCAAAAATCATGTTTTATTGCCAAAAATGCTTGGCTGAACCTTTATGTAGATTTTTTTCATGATATTTAGGTTAATTTTTGGCTGGTTTGATGATTTTTTATGATGTTTTGTGATTTTTTCATGTAGGGGTCAAAATGTAATTTTGTAAAGTTTAAGGACTAGTTTGCAAAACAAGAAAATTTTTATTTCTGGTCAAAGGTGTTTGATCGAACCTTCATAGGAGTGTTTTCCATGATTTACATGCTGATTTTTTTCACGATTAGTCATATTTTGTGATGATTTATTATGTTTTTTATGTAAGGGTCAAAATGTAATTTTACAAAGTTTAGAGGTTATTTTGTAAATTGTAGAGAAATTTTTTTAGGCCAAGGTGTTTAGCCAAATGCTTGTTGATAGATTGGTTGTATTTTCATGCGTAATTTCATATGAGTTTTATAATTTTTAGGTTATTCAATTATGTATGGACTAAAATGACAATTTAAAATAGTGTAGGTGCCAAATCGCAAACTTTGGTATCTAGGTAGCAAAATGGTCATTTTGTCACTTTTAAAAATTTCTATTATTCCTATGGCCTTCCGTAAGGGCATGAAAACTTTTAAAACTTTCCGTATTCTCTCAGTTTTCTGTCGGGTACGAAACAAAATTTAAAAAAATTAAGGCTTAATTGTAATTTTTGCAATTTAAGCCAAAATTTCAACTTTAGTTTCCCTATTTAGGGTAACTTCATCTATTTCTTATCATTTTAGTGTCCATTAAGGTTATTGGGATACTTTCACATCGAAGGTATACCTTAGGGGCATTTTGGTAATTTGGTTATCAAGATGCTTTTGTCTGAAACGTGAATACTTTAGGATCGGTTTAGCCTTCTAAGGTCATTTTAAGGTCCATTAGGGTTACCGGGATACTTTCACATCAAAAGTTTACCTTAGGGGCATTTTGGTAATTTTTTATTGAGATGCTTTTACGGCAAAGGTAAATTTTTAGGATTGGTTTACCCTTCCAAGGTCATTTAAAAGTCCATTAAGGTTACCGAGATACTTTCACGTTGAAGGTATACCCTAAGGGCATTTTGGTAATTTTCCCTATCAGAATGTTTTTACGCCAAAGGTGAATTTTGGGATAGTTTAGCCTTCTAAGGTCATTTTAGTATCCATTAGGGCACTGAGATACTTTCACGTTGAAGGTATACCTTAGGGATATTTTGCTAATTTCTTAAAAACTAGTCTTAGATAGTAACCGGGATGCTTTTATGCCAAAGGTGCATATTTAGGATAGGTTCATCCAGTGATATTTATTTAAGCGCTCATTAGGGTTACCGTGATACTTTCATGTCGAAAGTATACCCTAAGGGCATTTTCATACTTTTTCTTCAAGTCTAGTCTTACATATGCATTAGGATGCTTTTAGGCCGAAAGTGCATATTTAGGATAGGTTTGCCTTTTTTCAAGCATTTTTGAGTTCTTTAGGGGTTACCAAGATCTTTTACGTTGAAGGTATACCCCAAAGGTATTTTTGTAATTTTGCATTAGAACCAAGTCCTATGTGAATACTGGGATACTTTTATGTCGAAAGTACACATTAGGATTAGATTCGTAATATTGGACAATTTTTAGGTCTTACAGCCTGTATTTTTAATAAAATCAGGTTTTTGTAATTAAGGTAACGTCTCCTAATTAAATTAATATGTAGAATTTCTACCTGGATATGTGAGGGGTTCTACAGATTATTTTAATAACGGGATATTCTTTTCAAAATGAAAATTGATATTTTTTAATTTTTGTAAAAATATAACCTTTTGTACTCCATAGGTTCTCCAGCGGAGTATGATAAAGAATAATAAGATCTTCATGTTCTATTAGTTCTCCGAGAGGATACGAAAGATATTTTGATTTTCAAAAATATTAAAACTCAATTTTCTCATTAGGAATAATAAATTTGTTTAATAAAATATTAAGGGAAATATAATTAAATGCCAAATATTGAAAAGACAGAAAAATCAAAATTTATGTTAACATGGGAATAATAAGGTACTGATCACCAGGCATCACGAGAACGTCGATCCTTGCTTATGATTGTAACCGACTCTTGGACCCTTTCAACTGATCTTTAGTATAAGCGTAGACCTCAGAGTTTGTTTTTATAGGTTTAATCTTTAAAATATAAACTCCGACAGGTGTCCAATCTAATTTAGCCTAAATAAGATTGGTGGCGACTCTAGAAAAATGCTCCTTTCATAATGACTATTTAGAGTTAAGTCTGATGAGCGATTCATCTTGACAGTTCAGTCGGCAGACATAAAAAGATAAAGAATAATATGATAATAAAGATATGGTCCCTAAATTGAAATAAAAAAATAACGATATATATATAAACAAGGTATACATTCACCATTTTAAGTCGGGTTGGTCAGGATTCCATCCAGGTTTTGTTGCGATAGCTTCGCGACTCCACTGGGGATGAGTTAGAGAGTCAGGCCTACAATTAATTACATGTTAACTAACTTTTGACTAATTTGGTTTCAACCAATATTTAACTATAATTCTAGATATTTTCAAAATAAAATTTCTTATTGTGTTTCCAACTTATAAATTCGGTATATATTATTCATAGTTTTCACTAACCCTTTTTTGTTTCTTTTGCAACATTATTTTTTGAGGGAATTTTGGGTAGGGGTTTTATTATTTTTGAAAGTGTCAAGCCATAAAAGTTAAGTTGTTCCCTCACACACACTGTGCAGATGCATATCCATTAGATTCTCTTCCACATACATGGAAGGAGCATAGGTACCCAATTTTTAGGAGACGGTAAAGTAGCTCTGCCTTCTAAGGTGTTAGCCTCTGTTTGGGCTAGTGAAAACCATACGGAGTGTAAACTGCTACGCCTGCAGTGGTGTTACCTTGTTATAGGCATGAAAGATACTCCACTTGAATTGAACCCTTTTCCACATAAATCTATGATAGGTAAGGATTAGGGTACCTCGTCAGTTCTTTTCGGACTCAAGGAACAATTCGAGAACCTATTTAGATGCCTAACCTAAACCTCATGTAAAGAGCTATAAGAGACTCACTTAGTTAGAGCCATACCTGATTCTAGAGGATACCAAATTAGGTATACATAGGGGAATGCTTCTAACCCTTTACTATTGTGATTTGATTTTCTTCATATTATTAATTGTATGTTGTGTTATTATGATATATT
This sequence comes from Adansonia grandidieri, assembly GCA_038382065.1. Taxonomy (NCBI): domain Eukaryota; kingdom Viridiplantae; phylum Streptophyta; class Magnoliopsida; order Malvales; family Malvaceae; genus Adansonia; species Adansonia grandidieri. The sequence goes on from JBBYHK010467349.1 coordinate 33,224, forward strand.
TTACTTTTATTAATTTGTTATATTACAAAAGAGTTTTTTTTTTTTAATTATTGGCATCATATTTATATATATCCCATGGAAATTTGTAAACTTATTCATGCACCTATAAAGTTCACAGTCTTATATGTTCATGCATTCATAATTTCCATAACGTATTAATTTGTTTCATTTATTGTATTTCAAGAATCAATAGAGGGGTGATAGTTCAGAGGCAAAGGTCAATACGTTTATGTTCATCTAAGAAAAGTTCAACCATAGAGTCTGCAGAATGGAAAATCTGCTCAATAAACTAATAAAAATGGTTGATGGTTTACATGAAAAAAAAGGATCACATATTGGAAGTATTAGAATATAGGGGAAATCAAATGATTGTGAAGATAACATTTTGGGCTACTTGTCAGATTTTATGAATATAGGGTTAAAAAAATGAATGATTAGGGTTCTCAAAAATCCCTTAGAAGCACAACATAGTTAGGAAAATGTAATATTTGCAAGAGCAATTCTTTTTGTTACTTTGCTTTTGAATTTTGTAAATATGACTGTATGACCACAATCGTGGATAAGGTAAACAATTTTGGTAAGTGGTACAATGCTGTTGAATCATGACTCAAATTCCTCAGATTCCTGCTTCTACAATAATCTTTATGTCTGTTGAATCATGTCTCATTCACTCATTTATATATTTGCTTGTTCATTTTGTTCATTCATACATTTTTTGCATTTATTGACATACATACATGGATAATAATAAAGATAAATGTTGACAAGATATATGTAGTCACGCATACTGATTTAAGTTCCTTTTTCATTTTTTAAGGCAAAGTAACACGAATCATGAAATAGGAGAAACCACAAACTGCAAGCTTGATGAAGTTTCTAGGAACAAGTGAGTTCATTTGCACCCAGTAAATATTATTTATACCTCTGCGGGGGATTCAAGGAAGTACAAACTTAAAGATAATTCTTTAACATTTAAGATATACAGTCAGTGGACACTATTGGTTCCCTTTCATAAGGGGTAGATGTAAAAATCACTACATAAAAATAGGATTAAGATCCTTGGAAAACTTTTTACCCAAAGTGATTAATTCCAGCATCAGCATACAATAATTTTTGTCTAAGGATTCCATCAACCAATGCATGCTGTTCAATGCAAAGATAATTTGGAGTATCAGTATAGTCGGTAGGAGATCATAGAATGCTATAAAATCCAAACTTGAATTACTTGGATGATTCTTTGCCATGCAATGAGCTTTCAGATTCATCTTTTTTACTAAAGAATTAAGCAAACAATCAAGTCTCATATAATGGTTGTGCTCATGGCATGATTGAGATGACAAGAAATAACCACTCATCTTGTGGCATTTCTCAGCTTCGAAACTAGAAAAGTGTAGGCGCTAATTCACAAACTTTGGTATTTAGGTGGCAAAATGGTGATTTTGTCACTTTTAAAAATTCCTATTATTCCTATAGCCTTCCGTAGGGGTATGAAAACTCAAAACTTTTTGTATTCTCTCGATTTTCTGTCGGGTACGAAACAAAATTTAAAAAAAAATTAAGGCTTAATTGCAATTTTTTCAATTTAAGCCAAAATTTAAACTTTAGTTTCCCTATTTAGGGTAAATTCATCTATTTCTCATCATTTTAGTGTCCATTAAGGTTACTAGGATACTTTCATGTCGAAGGTATACTTTCGAGGCATTTTGGTAATTTTACTTATCAAGATGCTTTTGCCCCAAAGGTGAATACTTTAGGATTGGTTTAGCCTTCTAAGGTCATTTTAAGGTCCATTAGGAATACTGTGATACTTTCACATCAAAAGTTTACCTTGGGGGCATTTTAGTAATTTTTTGAATGAGATGCTTTTACGGCAAAGGTGAATTTTTTAGGATTGGTTTACCCTTCCAAGGTCATTTTAATGTCCATTAAGGTTACCGAGATACTTTCACGTCGAAAGTATGCCCTAAGGGCATTTTAGTAATTTTTTCTTTCAAGATGCTTGTATGCCAAAGGTGAATTTTGGGATTAGTTTAGCCTTTTAAGGTCATTTTAGTATCCATTAGGGTACCGAGATACTTTCACATTGAAGGTATACCTTAAGGACATTTTGCTAATTTTCTTAAAAACCAGTCTTAGATAGTAACCGAGATACTTTTATGCCAAAGGTGCATATTTAGGATAGGTTCATCCAGTTCTGTTCATTTTAGTGCTCATTAGGGTTACCGGGATACTTTCATGTCGAAGGTATACCCTAAGGACATTTCCATACTTTTTCTTCAAGTCTAGTCTTACATATGCATTAGGATGCTTTTAGGCCAAAAGTGATATTTAGGATAGGTTTGCCCCTTTTCAAGCATGTTTTAGTCCTTTAAGGGTTACCAAGATCTTTTACTTTGAAGGCATACCCCAAGGGTATTTTTATAATTTTCCATTAGAACCAAGTCCTATGTGAATACTACAATACTTTTACGTCGAAAATACACATTAGGAATAGATTTGTTGTATTGGACAATTTTTAGGTCTTAGGGCTCGTATTTTTAATAAAATCAGGTTTTTATAATTAAGGCAATGTCTCCTAATTAAATTAATACGTAGAATTCCTACCAGAATTTGTAAGGGTTCTACGGATTATAATCAGATATCCTTTTCAAAATGAAAATTGAGATTTTTCAATTTTTGTAAAAATATAACCTTTTTTACTCCATAGGTTCTCCAGCGGAGTAAGATAAAGAATAATAAGATCTTTGTGCTCTATTGGTTCTCCGAGAAGATATGGAAGATATTTTGATTTTCATAAATATTAAAACTCGATTTTCTGATCAGGAATAATAAATTTGTTTAATAAAATATTATGGGAATTATAATTAAATACCAAATATTGAAACAAAAAAAATCAAAATTCATGTTAACATGGGATTAATAAGGTACTGATCACCGGACATCACGAGAAGGTCGATCCTTGCTTATGATTGTAACCAACTCTTGGACCCTTTCAACTAATCTTTGATATGAGCGTAGACCTCAGAGTTTAATTTTATGGGTTTAATCTTTAAAATATAAACTCTGACAAGAGTCCAATCTCACCTAGCCTAAATAAGATTGGTGGCGACTCTAGAAAAATGCCCGTTTCATAATGACTATTTAGAGTTAAGTTCGATGAGCGATTCATCTCGACAGCTCAGTCGGCAGACATAAAAAAATAAAGAATAATATGATAATAAAGATATGGTCCCTAAATTGGAATAAAAAAATGATATATATATATATATGTAAAAACAAGGGATACATTCGCCATTTTAAGTCGGGTTGGTAAGGATTCCATCCGGGTTACACTGGACAGCTTCGCGACTCCACTGGGGATGAGTTAGAGAGTCAGGCCTAAAATTAATTACATGTTAACTAACTTTTGACTAATTTGGTTTCAACCAATATTTAACTATAATTCTAGATATTTTCAAAACAAAAATTCTTATTGTATTTCCAACTTATAAATTTGGTATATATTATTCATAGTTTTCACTAACCCTTTTTGTTCCTTTTGCAACATTATTTTTTAGGGGAATTTCGGGTAAGGGTTTTATTATTTTTGAAAATGTGAAGTCATAAAAGGTAAGTTGTTCCCTCGCACAAACTATGCAGATGCATATGCATTAGATTCTCTTCTACATACATGGAAGGAGCATAGGTACCCAATATTTTAAGAGACGGTGAAGTAGCTCTGCTCCTAAGGTGTTAGCCTTTGTTTGGGCTAGTGAAAACCCTACAGAGTGTAAACTGCTACGCCTGCGGTGGTGTTAGCCTTGTTATAGGCATGAAAGATACTCCACTTGAATTGAACCCTTTTCAACATAAATCTATGGTACGTAAGGATTAGGATACCTCATCAGTTCTTTTCGAACTCAGGGAATAATTTGAGAACCTATTTAGATGCCTAACCTAAACCTCATGTAAAGAGCTATAAGAGACTAACCTAGTTAGAGCCATACCCGATTTTAGAGGATACCAAATTAGGTATACATGGGGGAATGCTTCTAACCCTTTACTATTGTGATTTGATTTTCTTCATATTATTAATTATATGTTGTGTTATTATGATATATTTTACTTTTATTAATTTGTTATATTACAAAAGAGTTTTTTTTTCATTTTTGGCATCATATTATATATATCCCATGGAAACTTTTAAATTCATTCATGCACCTCCAAAGTTCACATTTTTATATGTTCATGCCTTCATAATTTCCATAATGTATTAATTTGTTTCATTTATTGTATTTCAAGAATCAATAAAGGGGTGATAATTCAGAGGCAAAGGTCAATACGTTTATGTTCATCTAAGAAAAGTTCAACCATAGAGTCTGCAGAATGGAAAATCTGCTCAATAGACTGATAAAAATGGTTGTGGGTTTACATGAAAAAAAAGGATCACATATTGGAAGTATTAGAGTACAGAGGAAATCAAATGATTATGAAGATAACTTTTTAGGCTACTTGTCAGATTTTATGAATATAGGGTTAAAAAAATGAATGATTAGGCTTCTCAAAAATCCCTTAGAAGCATAACACAGTTAGGAAAATGTAATATTTGCAAGAGTAATTCTTTTTGTTACTCTGCTTTTGAATTTTGTAAATATGACTATGTATGACCACAATTATGGATAAGGTAGAGAATTTTGGTAAGTGGTGCAATGCTGTTGAATCATGACCCAAATTCCTCGAATTCCTGCTTCTACAATAATCTTTATGTTTATTGAATCATGTCTCATTCACTCATTTATATATTTGCTTATTCATTTTGTTCATTCATACATTTTTTACATTTATTGACATACATACATGGATAATAATAAAGATAAATGTTGACAAGATATATGTAGTCATGCATACTGATTTAAGTTCCTTTTTCATTTTTTAAGGCAAAGTAACACGAATCATGAAATAGAAGAATCCATAAGCTGCAAGCTTGATGAAGTTTCTTGGAAACAAATAAGTTCGTTTGCACCCAGTAAATATTATTTATACTTCTACCAGGGATTCAGGGAAGTACAAGCTTAAAGACAATTGTTTAACATTTAAGACATACAGTTAGTGGACACTCTATTGGTTCCCTTTCATAAGGGGTAGATGTAAAAATCACTGCATAAAAATAGAATTAGGATCCTTGGAAAACTTCTTACCTAAAGTGATATAATTCCAGCATCAGCGTACAATAATTTTTGTCTAAGGATTCCATCAACCAATGCATGCTGTTCAATGTAAAGATAATTTAAAGTATAGCATAGTTGGTAGGAGATCATAGAAAGCTGTAAAATCCAAACTTGAATTACTTGGATGATTCTTTGCCATGCAATGAGCTTTCGGATTCATCTTTTTTACTAAAGAATCAAGTAAACAATCAAGTCTCATATAATGGTTGTGCTCATGGCATGATTGAGATGACAAGAAATCACCACTCATCTTGTGGCATTTCTCAGCTTCAAAATTTAGAAAAGTGTAGGTGCTAAATCTCAAACTTTGGTATTTAGGCGGCAAAATGGTGATCTCGTTACTTTTAAAAATTCCTATTATTCCTATAGCCTTCCGTAAGGGTATGAAAACTCTAAAAACTTTTTGTATTCTTTCGATTTTCTGTCAAGTAAGAAACAAAATTTAAAAAAAAAATTAAGGCTTAATTGCAATTTTTTCAATTTAAGCCAAAATTTAAACTTTAGTTTCCCTATCTAAGGTAAATTCATCTATTTCTTATCATTTTAGTGTCTATTAGGGTTACTGTGATACTTTCATATCGAAGGTATACCTTAGGGGCATTTTGGTAATTTTGCTTATTGAGATGTTTTTGCCCTAAAGGTGAATACTTTAAGATTGGTTTAGCCTTCTAAGGTCATTTTAAGGTCTATTAGGAATACCGTGATACTTTAACATCAAAAGTTTACCTTGGGGGCATTTTAGTAATTTTTTTATTAAGATGCTTTTACGGCCAAGGTGAATTTTTTAGGATTGGTTTACCCGTCCAAGGTTATTTTAATGTCCATTAAGGTTACCGAGATACTTTCACGTCGAAGGTATGCCCTAAAGGCATTTTAGTAATTTTCCAATTCGGGATGCTTTTACGCCAAAGGTGAATTTTGGGATTAGTTTAGCCTTTTAAGGTCATTTTAGTGTCCATAGGGTACCGAGATACTTTCACATCGAAGGTATATCTTAGGGACATTTTGCTAATTTTCTTAAAAACCAGTCCTAGATAGTAACTGGGATGCTTTTATGCCAAAGGTGCATATTTAGGATAGGTTCATCTAGTTCTGTTCATTTTAGCGCTCATTAGGGTTACCGGGATACTTTCTTGTTGAAGGCATAGCCTAAGGGCATTTTCATACTTTTTCCTTAAGTCTAGTCTAACATATGCATTAGGATACTTTTAGGCCGAAAGTGCATATTTAGGATAGGTTTACCCTTTTTCAAGCATTTTTGAATCCTTTAGGGGTTACCAAGATCTTTTACGTCGAAGGTATACCCCAAGGGTATTTTATAATTTTGCATTAGAACCAAGTCCTATGTGAATACTGGGATACTTTTATGTCGAAAGTACACATTAGGAATAGATTTGTCATATTGGACAATTTTTAGGTCTTAGGGCTTGTATTTTTAATAAAATCAGGTTTTTGTAATTAAGGCAATATCTCCTAATTAAATTAATACGTAGAATTCCTACCAGAATATGTGAGGGGTTCTACAGATTATAATGAGATATCCTTTTCAAAATGAAAATTGAGATTTTTCAATTTTTGTAAAAATATAACCTTTTGTACTCTATAGGTTTTCCAGCGGAGTACGATAAAGAATAATAAGATCTTTGTGCTCTCTTGGTTCTCTGAGAGGATATGGAAGATATTTTGATTTTCAAAAATATTAACACTCGATATTCTCATCAGGAATAATAAATTTGTTTAATAAAATATTATGGGAATTATAATTAAATACCAAATATTGAAACAAGAAAAAATCAAAATTTATGTTAACATAGGATTAATAAGGTACCAATCACTGGACATCACGAGAAGGTCGATCCTTGCTTATGATTGTAATCGACTCCTAGACCCTTTCAACTAATCTTTGGTATGAGCGTAGACCTCAAAGTTTGTTTTTATGGGTTTAATCTTTAAAATATAAACTCTGACAAGTGTCCAATCTCACCTGGCCTAAATAAGATTGGTGGCGACTCTAGAAAAATGCCCGTTTCATAATGACTATTTAGAGTTAAGTCCGGTGAGTGATTCATCTCGACAGCTCAATCGACAGACATAAAAAAAAAGAATAATATGATAATAAAGATATGGTCCCTAAATTGGAATAAAAAATAATGATATATATATATATAAAAACAAGGGATACATTCGCCATTTTAAGTCAAGTTGGTCAGGATTCCATCCAGGTTACACTGCGACAGCTTCGCGACTCCACTGGGGATGAGTTAGAGAGTCAGGCCTAAAATTAATTACATGTTAACTAAATTTTGATTAATTTGGTTTCAACCAATATTTAACTATAATTCCAGATATTTTCAAAACAAAAATTCTTATTGTATCTCCAACTTATAAATTTGGTATATATTATTCATATTTTTCACTAACCCTTTTTTGTTTCTTTCGCAGCATTATTTTTGGGGGGGAATTTTAGGTAGGGATTTTGAAAGTGTCAAGTCATAAAAAGTAAGTTGTTCGCTCGCATACATTATGTCGATACATATGCATTAGATTCTCTTCCACATATATGGAAGGAGCATAAGTACCCAATATTTTAGGAGAGGGTGAAGTAGCTCTGCCTTCTAAAGTGTTAGCCTTTGTTTGGGCTAGTGAAAAGCCTACTGAGTGTAAATTCCTATGCCTGCGGAGATGTTAGCCTTGTTATAGGCATGGAAGATACTCCTACTTGAATTAAACCCTTTTTGACATAAATTTGTGATGGGTAAGGATTAGGGTACCTCGTCAGTTCTTTTCGGACTTAGGGAACAATTCGAGAACCTATTTAGTTGCCTAACCTAAACCTCATGTAATGAGTTATAAGAGACTCGCATAGTTAGAGTCATACCCGATTCTAGAGGATACCAAATTAGGTGTACATGAGGGAATGCTTCTAACCCTTTACTATTATGATTTGATTTTCTTCATATTATTAATTGTATGTTGTGTTATTATGATATATTTTACTTTTATTAATTTGTTATATTATGAAAGAGTTTTTTTTCTTAATTCTTGGCATCACATTGATATATATCCCATGGAAACTTGTAAATTCATTCATGCACCTGTAAAGTTCACATTCTTATAGTTCATGCATTCATAATTTCCATATGTATTAATTTGTTACGTTTATTGTCTTTCAAGAATCAATGGAGGGGTAATAGTTCAGAGCCAAAGGTCAATAGGTTCATGTTCATCTAAGAAAAGTCCAACCATAGAGTCTGCAGAATGGAAAATCTGCTCAATAAACTAATAAAAATGGTTTAGGGTTTACATGATAAAAAAGATCACATATTGCAAGTATTAGAATACAGGGGAAATCAAATGATTATGAAGATAACTTTTTGGGCTACTTGTCAGATTTTATGAATATAAGGTTAAAAAATGAATGAAAAAAATGAATGATTAGGGTTCTCAAAAATCCCTTAGAAGCATAACACAGTTAGGAAAATTTAATATTTGCAAGAGTAATTCTTTTTGTTACTTTACTTTTGATTTTTGTAAATATGACTGTATGACCACAATCAGTGGATAAGGTAGAGAATTTTGGTAAGTGCTGCAGTGTTGTTGAATCATGACTCAAATTCCTCTGATTCTTGCTTCTACAATAATCTTTATGTCTGTTGAATCATGTCTTATTCACTCATTTATATATTTGCCTATTCATTTTGTTCATTCATACATTTTTTTTACATTTATTGACTTACATACATGGATAATAATAAAGATAATGTTGATAAGATATATGTAGTCATGCATACTGATTTAAGTTCCTTTTTCCTTTTTTTAAGGTGAAGTAACACGAATCATGAAATGGAAGACACCACAAACTGCAAGCTTGATGATGTTTCTTGGAACAAGTAAGTTCATTTGCACCCAGTAAAATATTATTTATACTTTTGCCAGGGACTCAGGGAAGTACAAGCTTAAAGACAATTCTTTAACATTTAAGATATACAGTCAGTGGACACTACTATTGGTTCCCTTTCATAAGGGGTAGATGTAAAAATCACTGCATAAAAATAGAATTAGGATCCTTGGAAAACTCCCTACCCAAGGTGATATAATTCCAGCATCAAGGTACAACAATTTTTGTCTGAGGATTCCATCAACCAATGCATGCTATTCAATGTAAAGATAATTTAGAGTCTCAACATAGCCGGTAGGAGATCATAGGATGCTGTAAATTCCAAACTTGAATTACTTGGATGATTCTTTGCCATAAAATGAGCTTTTGGATTCATCTTTTTTACTAAAGAATCTAACAAAGAATCTAGTCTCATATAATGGTTATGCTCATGGCATGATTGAGATGACAAGAAATAACCACTCATTTTGTGGCATTTCTAAGCTTCAAAACTTAGAGTTTAATACACCTCCTGATGTTTTACTAGCTAATTTACAATTCATCCCTGGGGATACTAATCTAGCAAAAATTTGAAATTGGTGGATGCCTATTAAGGATGATTGGTTTTAGGGTCATCAACCTTATGGTAGTAAGCCAATCAGGGACAATTGCCATCTTGACTTCAAAATTCTATACATTTCTTATGGAAACTATAAATTTTAAAATGAATTTTAGTTTGTAAATATTATGGATTTTGTAATGGACCATGAATTTTGTTAATAATGGTCTCCAGTATCTCGGATAATGAGAACATTTTGGAAAAATTTTTCTTTGGTAGGTGATCACCATTAGTTTGAACTCTGTCAGAAAGGTCCTTAACCTCTACATATGTAATTATCCTAGGAATTCAACTATAGACCTTTCACCATCTGAGGCCCTTCACATCTAAATGTTCTTATCTATGGATTCCTTGAAGGACTTACAAATAGGTTATACTCCTAAAAGTCACAGAAATTGATAGTTGGACATGTGTTAATGCAATGATAGTAATTTCGTGATCTCCCTTAGTTGGATAACATTTTGCTGACTTTCTTGACACTCTTCCAAATCCTTCATTCAAGAAGAATGAGAGCAAACATGAGCCAAAATCTCCTTTTCCTTCAAACAAAACCTTTGCAAACCAATGCCTGATATATGAAATATGAAATCCAAGATGCTTTCCATTCCAATATGATTTTCTTTCCTAAGGCTTAATCAAAATCAAAATTCATTGGTGGTTATGAAGCTACTAATGTTGGGGGCTTGCCTTAAACATTTAAAAATTGAGGCAACCTCATGTTGTTGAGATATTCAAAATGATTTCAGAAAAAAGGTTATCTTTTTCCTAGTGAAATGCTTGTTAGTCCACATGGCTTTGTTTGAAATGAAAAATGGCTTTCTTTCTCTATCCTTTTTCAAATATAGAAAATTATTCCCTTTGTAGTCCCCTTTGAACCTGATAATTTATTTTCTTTCTTTGAACCCTAATCAAGGATCACCCTCCACACTATAGGGCAAGTGAAGCAAAACTTCAAGATCAAAAGGGGCAAATTCTATTTTAAAGTTACAAGAAAAACAAGCTAGATGTCATGAAGTAAATTTTGAGGATAGAAGAAAGTTTCAAATTTTAAGTTTAAATATTCAAAGTGAAGAATGAAGAAAATGTCAACTTCTTTCAAAATGAAGAATGAAAAAGTTTTGAAAAAAGAGAAAGAAGAAAAAAGAAGAAGCAATGAATAATCAAGAAAGTAAAAGTAGATAATGAAATGAAAAATTATTCATCTCTAAAGACATGCTAGAATCTACTCCTTCTGAAAAAGAGATGATCCTTGATTCAATCATCCCTAAACACTTTATTTGGGCCTATTTATCATTTTCTTCCTAAACAAAAACCGTGGCCTACATTTGTACCTAATAAAGTCCATTTCAATCGATATGGCTATTTGAGTTGTCAGGCCATTCCTAGGAAACTTTTCAAAAATTCATCTTTTTGGATGATTATTGAGTCCTTAATAATATGATGGGGCAAGCTTAACGACCTTGGAATTGCTTCTAAATCAACAAAGATAGTCACCAATGGCAGAGAACCTTTCATGCTAATTCAAAAATGATCCCAAACCCATGAAAATTTCATGACGTTAACAAAAAGTTAAGTCCAGTGCCCAAACATTGATGCCTTTCAAAATGAACTTTCAAAACTTTTATACCCAAACTTATAAATTGATGCTTACCAAAAGCCTTTCACATCAATCCTTTGAGATTTCATGTTTACTAGAATTAGTTTAACACCTGTCGCGCTATTGTGTTTAAAGATTAAAAGGATGTTATAACTTAGTTGTTTACCTTTCAAGGAATTTTCATGAAAGAAACATTCATCTGAATTTAGTGTTGATAAACCTAGACCTTTTTGTATCAATTCCTTCAAGACAAAATTTTGCCAGTGCCACCCCATTTATGCCTCTAAATTCATTCATTCATCATATTCAAAGAAGTCCCGAATGGTAATCATCCATCGCAAGAAAATTTTAATATCATGATGAAGATAACATAACCATTATCCTTGATATTGGAAAATCCATGATTGAAATTGTTTTAGAATTTTCATAGATTTTGATCAACTTTTTTTCTCAGGGTCAGAATGAGAAGGTGATCTCATTCCATAAATCCTGGAATTTTGATGAAATATGATGCTTTTCATGATTTCATGAAGTAAGCAAATATGCCTTGAGCAAATATTTATCCAATTGCATAAGTTATATTACTGAATCAATGAATATTAATTTAACATTTGATATTTGATGACTTTTCAAGAAAGATTAAATGATTTTCTAAAGAAATCTAGCATCTTCTCATGCGATCCTATGGTAAGGTAGGTGAAGAAGGCTTTGAAGAAGCTTCGATGGTGATATTCAAAGCATTCAAAAGTTTTTGCCAAAGAAAATGTTTTCAATACTTCGATGGCGATATTCAAAGCATTTAAAAGAGTTTTTATTGGCTCTTCATGGGAGGTAGGTGGAGTAAGATTTAAGTCAGGTAAGTCTTTTATCCTGATAATTAATCAAGTCTCAAATGTTACACCAACATTTTTATCCCTGTTTACTTGTCGACTTTGTCCCAGTCAACCCTTTTATCCTTGTTAACTTGTTAGCTTTGTCCCAACCAACCTTTTTTCCCTGTTAACCCTTTTATCCCTATTGACTTATCGGCTTTGTCTAAATCAACCTTTTCTTCTTATTGACTGTCGGTTTTGTCTCAAACAACCTTTACTCCTTGTTGACTTGTCGGCTTTGTCCCAGTCAACCTTTTATCTCATTGACTTGTCAGATTTATCCCGGTCAATCTTTTCTCCTTATTGACTTGTCGGCTTTGTCCCATCAAACTTTTCTCCTCATTGACTTGTTAGTTTTGTCTCAGTTAACCTTTTTATCCTTATTGACTTGTCAGATTTATCTCGACCAACTTTTTCTCCCTATCAACCTTTTTATCCCTGTTGACTTGTCGACTATGTCTCAATCAACATTTTCTCCCTATTGACTTGTCGGCTTTGTCCTAATCAACCTTTTCTCTTTGTTGACTTGTTAGCTTTATCCAAGTCAACGCTTTTACCCTTATTGACTTGTCGACTTTATCTTGGTCAACCTTTTCTCTTTATTGACTTGTCAATTTTGTCCAAATCAACCTTTTTTCCCTATTGGCTTATTGACTTTGTCTCGATCAACCTTTTCTCCTTGTTGAATTGTCAACTTTGTCCCAGTTAACCCTTTTATCCTTATTGACTTAAATACTTTGTCCTGATTAACCTTTTTTCCCTATTACTTGTCAGTTTTGTCCCAGTCAAGCTTTTATCCTTTTTGACTATCAGCTTTGTCCCAGTCAACCTCATTTATCCTTGTTGATTTGTCGGCTCTATCTCAATCAACCTTTTCTCCCTATTGATTTGTCGACTTTGTCCTAATAACCTTTTTTCCTACTGACTTGTTGGCTTTGTACTAGTCAACCTTTTTCTCCCTATTGATTTGTTGGCTTTGTCCCCATCACTTTTTATCTCTGCTAACTTGTCAGTTTTGTCCCAGTCAACCCTTTTTTCCCTGTTAACTTGTTAGCGTTGTCCCAATCAACCTCTCTATCCTTGTTAACTTATCGACTTTGTCTCGGTCAACCTTTTCTCCTAGTTAACTTGTCAGCTTTGTCTTGGTTAACCCTTTTTATCCCTGTTGACTTGTTGGCTTTGTCATAGTCAACCTTTTTATTTTTGTTGACCTGTTGGCTTTGTCCTATTCAACTTATTTTCTCCCTATTAACTTGTCAGCTTTGTCTTGATCAACTTTTTTTTCTCCTTATTGATTTGTCAACTTTGTCACGGTCAACCCTTTTTCCTTACTGACTTGTCGACTGTGTCCCAGTTAACCCTTTTCTCCCTGTTGACTTGTCGGCTTTATTTCGGTTAATGTTTTATCTTTGTTGACTTGTTGGCTTTGTCTCGGTCAACCCTTTTATCCTTGTTGACTTATCGATTTTATCCCAGTCAACCTCTTATCCTTATTGACTTATCAGTTTTTTCCCGATTAACCTCTTATCCTTGTTGACTTATCAGTTTTGCCCCGTTAACCCCTTTTAACTTAGCTTTTACCCTAGTCATCATTTTAATTCAAGGTTTTTCTTTTGGGCTAATTAGCTTTTATGTTCATATGTTCATTATTAGTTTTGATTACTTTTTACATATCTTAATGACCTAAATGAAATCATGTCTATTTTGTCTTTCCCCCGTTCCTGATTCCCAGCAATGGTCAAAGAAGGACAGTTGTAGACACCTAATTTCATACGGGTCCCCATTTTTTTTTTAATAATCTTGAATTTTTGAGATTGAGGACTTAACAGAAACCCTAATTGGGAATGATCTTTTTCAGAAGAATCAGACATTCTCAAAACCTTTTTATTTATAGTTTAACGGCCGCAAGTTCACTTGATAAAAAAATCACACTTTGATCTCTAATTTCGAATATATAGGATGAATATTTAAAAGAAATTTTTTTAATCTTTTCTGGTCAAAATTTCGAGAATTTATTTTTGCAAACGATATCATAGTCAAAATTTTCATTTTTAGAGAATTTGTCATTAAACTTAGAAGTTAACTGTCGTATAATTATATCGATACTTATATGGTATTTATGCTGATATGTACTCCAAAAAATAAAAAAATTCAAGGAAAAGTTCATATTGGCATTTTTTACCATAAGGAGTCAGGTTGTCCATTTTTTTGACTAATTTTAAATTTTTCATAGTATTGTGAGTTTTATACTGGTAAAAGTTCTCTTGATAAAATTATTTCGGGTTTTGATTCTCATTTTTACCATTTTGTAAATTAGTATTTTGGATAATAGCTTTTATTTAATTTATTTTTATATAAATTTTAATGGATTCTTTGAAATTTTATCTGTAAAATACTAGCTTTAATTTATCTGTAAAATTTTATGATGGAATTTTCTCAAGTTTTTAACTTCAAAATTCTTTAAAAATTTTCATTTCATTACTATTAATTTTTTTTTCAAAATTCATTTTATTTTAAAAGTTTTGCATTTTTTTCGTTTTCAAAATGCAGAGTTTTCTACTCCATAAATTTTTTTGAGTTTATAATTTTTAAAATTCTTCAAATATTATTATTTAATTCATATTAAATCAGTTTAGGAAAATTCTTTTTTTTTTATCAGTTTTGAATTTTTTTAAAATTCTTTTGTTTTCAAAATAGGTTGTTTTTTTTACTTCATAATTTTTTTAGGAAGATCTTTCTTAGTTTATAATTTTTAAAAATTCTTTAAATATTATTATTTAATTCACATTAAATCAGTTTTGAAAAATTCAATTTATATTATGAGTTTTAGAATTTTTTTATCAAGATACGGAGTTTTCTATCCGTAAATTTTTTTGTAAGATTTTTTTGAGTTTATAATTTTTAAAATTCTTCAAATATTATTATTTGATTCATATTAAATCATTTTTTCAAAATTCAATTTAATTTTACGAGTTTTGCATTTTCTTCCATAATTTCTTTCATTTCCAAAAGTACAAAATTTTCTACTCCATAAATTTTTTGAGAGAATTTTTTTAGGTTTATAATTTTTAAAATATTTTTTTTAATTTATATTAAATTAGTTTTGAGAAATTCAATTTATTTTATGAGTATTAGAATTTTTCTTGTTACCAAAATACGAACTCCGTAAATTTTTTCAATAAGATTTTTTAGAGTTCATAATTTTTAAAATTCTTTAAATATTATTTTTTAATCCTTATTAAATTAGTATGTAAGAATTCAAATTATTTCTTGAGTTTTGTATTTTTTCGTATATAATAATTTTTCTCAGTAAAGGTTTTTCTCAAAAAATTTTACGAGTTTACTATTTTAATATTATTTTCTTGTACATAAAATATCATTTTTATCATTAGATTAAATTAAATTAATCATATGAAATTTTGTTGTAAATACATAGTTTTTAATTTTTATAATTTAGTTCTTACAGTTAATTTTTATGGTATAATTTTACATATTATATATAAATATCACTCAAAATATCTATAGAAATCAATGATGTCATGCAAGACATCACAAGGAGACAAGAGTTATAAATTTAAATCTAATCAATTTGTCAAAAATCAAATCATATCTCAAACAAATCAAATAAAAAATAAAAAAAATAAGGAAATTATGACATGTAATAAATGAAAGAAAATTCCTAGGGATTTTGGATGGAACCTCATGGCAAAATGGATTAAAAAACCACCATTCTTACCGTCCAACACCTTAGAAAAAATCAAAGACAAAAATTCTCTCAAACAAAAAGCTTTCCATATTCAAATTTAACCATTTTTCATAAAAATTTTCAAGATATTTTAAGTTTAAAAGCTTTTCAAGGTAATTTCATCTAGAAATTTTGCAATTTTTGCTTACATCCATCATTTTTCTTTAATATGAGTCAAAATCATGTTAAGCTCATGGATTTTATCCATGTTGTAAGGCTAACTTGTTGACAATGATCAATTTCCTATATGTTTGTTGATATATTTAATTTTTTTCGAAATATTGTTGTTTTTGATAAGATATTAATTTTGTTGAATGTATATGTATATGTTTATGTTTATATTATTATCCTTAATATTTTCATGTTAATATGTTGATCTACATATTTATATATTCATTTTTTGTCATTTTATTTTTGTATTTAAACTTGATGATAGTTATTCATGTTTATTTTCATGACTTTGTGTTACAAAATATTGGTCCATATTTATTTCTTACCTTGGCTGAATTTGATATGAATTGGTAATGATGATTTTGTGCTTCTTGTTGTCTTGATTTCATGTTTTAGCCTATTTTGTAAATATTAGAAATTTTAGGGATTAAATCATAAAATATGTAAACTTTTTTATGTGATTTTTGCTTTTTTTGAGAGCTTCATAGGATGTTAGAATACTGATTTTGTGTGTTTTGGAATATGTTTTAGGTGATTTTAACATTTTAGGGGCCCTTTTGTAATTTTAGAAACTGTAAAGGCTA
This sequence comes from Adansonia grandidieri, assembly GCA_038382065.1. Taxonomy (NCBI): domain Eukaryota; kingdom Viridiplantae; phylum Streptophyta; class Magnoliopsida; order Malvales; family Malvaceae; genus Adansonia; species Adansonia grandidieri. The sequence goes on from JBBYHK010467349.1 coordinate 49,896, forward strand.
AATTGCAAATATGCAAAAATCGTGTTTTATGGCTAAAAGTGCTTGGCCAAACCTTTATGTAGATTTTTTTTAATGATTTTTGGGTTAATTCCTGGTTGGTTCGATGATTTTTTGTGATGTTTTGTGATTTTTTTCATGTAGGGGACAAAATGTAGTTTTGTAAAGTTTGGGGACTCATTTGCAAAAAATAAAAAAATTATTTATGGCCAAAGGTGTTTGATCGAACCTTCATAGGAATTTTTTCCATGATTTACATGCTAATTTTTTCATGATTAATCATATTTTATTGATGATTTATTATGTTTTTTTTATGTAGGGGTCAAAATGTAATTTTATAAAGTTTAATGGTTATTTTGTAAACTGTAGAGAAATTTTTTTAGGCCAAGGTGTTTGGCCGAATGCTTATTGATCTATAGGCTGTATTTTCAAGTATAATTTCATATGATTTTTTATAATTTTTAGGTTATTCTATTATGTATGGGCTAAAATGATAATTTAGAAAAGTGTAGGGGTAAACCGTAAACTTTGGTATTTAGGGGGCAAAATGGTTATTTTGTCTCTTTTAAAAATTTCTATTTTTCCTATGGCCTTTCGTAGGGGTATGGAAACTTTCAAAACTTTTCGTATTCTCTTCATTTTTTGTCGAGTACGAAATGAAATTTTTTAAAAAATTTTAGAGGTTTAATTGTAATTTTTACATTTTAAGCCAAAATTTGAACTTTAGTTTCCTCATTTAGGGTAAATTCATCCATTTCTCATCATTTTAGTGTCCATTAGGGGTACCAGGATACTTTCACGTTGAAGGTATACCCTAAGGGCATTTTGGTAATTTGGCTCATCAAGACGCTTTTAAGCCACAGGTGAATCTTTTAAGCCACAGGTGAATCTTTTAAGATTGGTTTAGCCTTCTAAGGTCACTTTAAGGCTCATTAAGGTTACTAGGATACTTTCACATCGAAGGTAAACCCTAGGGGCATTTTTATAATTTTTTCATCAGGACGCTTTTACAGCAAAGGTGAATATTTGAGGACTGGTTTAGCCTTCCAAGATCATTTTAAGGTCTATTAGGGTTAACAGGATATTTTTATATCAAAGGTATACTCAAAGGGCATTTTGGTAATTTTTATAGAGATGCTTTTACGCCAAAGGTGAATTTTAGGATTAGTTTAGTTTTTTAAAGTCATTTTAGTGTCCATTAGGGTATTGGGATACTTTCTTATCGAAGGTACACCTTAGGGACATTTTGATTTTTTTTTAGAAAGTTTTAGTAATCAGGACTCTTTTATGCCAAAGGTGCATATTTAGGACAGGTCCATCCAGTTCTGTTCATTTTAGCGCTCATTAGAGTTATCGAGATACTTTCATATCGAAGGTATAGCCTAAGGGCATTTTTGTACTTTTTCTTCGAGTCTAGGCTTAGATATGCATTAGGATGCTTTTTGGCTGAAAGTGCATATTTAGGATAAGTTTTCCCTGTCAAGCATTTTTGAGTCATTTAAGGGTTACCAAGATCTTTTAGGTCGAAGGTATATCCCAAGGGTATTTTTGTAATTTCATATTAGAACCAAGTCCTTGTGAATACTGGGATACTTTTATGTCGAAAGTACACATTAGGAATAGATTCGTCATATTGGACCATTTTTAGGTCTTAAGGTCTGTATTTTTAATAAAATCAGGTTTTTATAATTAAGGCAATGTCTCCTAATTAAATTAATACGTAGAATTCTTACTAGAATATGTGAGGGTTCTACAGATTATTTTAATAACGAGATATCCTTTTCAAAATGAAAGTTGAGATTTTTCAATTTTTGTAAAAATAAAACTTTTTGTACTCCACAAGTTCTCCAGCGGAGTACGATAAAGAATAATAAGATCTTTGGGTTCTCTTGGTTTTCTAAAAGGATATGGAAGATATTTTGATTTTCTAAAATATTAAAACTCAATTTTCTCATCAAGAATAATAAATTTGTTTAATAAAATATTATGGTAATTATAATTAAATACCAAATATTGAAAACAAATAAAAATAAAAATTTATTTTAACATGGGATTAATAAGGTATCGATCACCGGGCATCACGAAAAGGTTCATCCTTGCTTGTGATTGTAATCGACTCTTAGACCCTTTCAAGGGATCTCTAGTATGAGCATAGACCTTAGAGTTTGTTTTTATAGGTTTCATAATCCTTAAAATATAAACTTCAGCAGGTGTCCAATCTCACCTGGCCTAAATAAGATTGGTGGCGATTCCAAAAAAATGATCATTTCATAATGACTATTTAAAGTTAAGTCGGGTGAGCGATTCATCTCGACAGCTCAGTCCCCAAACATAAAAAAATAAAAAATAATATGATAATAAAGATATAGTCCCTAAATTGAAATAGAAAAATAATGATATATAGATATATAAAAACAAGGGATACATTCGCCATTTTAAGTTGGGCTGGTCAGGATTTGTATCCAGGTTACATTGTGACAATCATCTTGGCACCTAAACTAGTAAAATCATGACAATTGAAGGTGGCTTAAAAGAAAAGATGACAATAGCATGGGCTTATGATGCACCATTCATTATTATCAACCTAACAAGTTAACAAATTATCAAATAATAGAACAAAAAAAAGTGCATGAAAAAAAAACATAAATAGGGGAAGATGTTTTTCATTTGCTCTTTTAGTTTTGGGAGAAGCCAAAAAAAAAAGAAAAAAGAGATTAAAATGAGAAAAAACAGTTAAGAAAATTTTTAAAGCTTTGATAAAGTAGTTTTCTTTCTATAATGTCAAGTTTTATTTTCTTTCTTTCATTTTTCTTCTTTTTGGTGAGCCAAAATCATGTTTTAGCTCAAGAACTTTGATTCATGCTAAAAGGCAAACATGATGGGCATGGTCCATTTTCTTTGATTTTAATAGTTATGCTTGATTTTTCTTAATAAAAATTTGTTTTCTTACATATTCATGTTATTGTTGATGTGTTGATGTTATTGTTGGTATGGTGTTAGTTTAGTCATGTTTATGATCATATGTATGCCATTTCCTTTAACATTTTTTTGATATGTTGAAGAAACATATTATATGTTTATTATGGATTTATTACTTGATGATGTTAATTTGTGCCTAATAAAGCCAGAATATATGATTATTAATTTTGAATATTTTTCTTTAGTGTGATGTTCCATTTTGTTAGAACCTTGTTGCTTGTATATTAAGTGATTTTATTTTTTCTACTATTTGGTAAATATAAAAAGGTTAGGGATTAATTTGTAAAGAAAAATGGAAAATGAAAATTTGGTGTTGTGATTTCCCATGCTTGGCCAAAACTCCCATGTGTGCTTAAGATTATGTTTTATGTATTTTTGTCTTGCTAAATCACATTTTTGGATTCTTGGGGGTTAGGGGTTATTTGTAATTTAAGAAAGTTTAAGGATTTTTGTGTAAATATCAAAAAATTTTATTTTCTAAAAAAAGGTGGCCGAACCTTGCTTGCAAATTTTTATATGATTTTTTGTGATTATTTTTATTTATTTGATGCTTGATTTTATTACTTAATTATGTCGGGTTCAATTTGCAAATTTAGAAAAGTTTAGGTACTATGAGGAAAATTTAGCATTTTAGGTCAAAATGGTGATCTCTAGGTTGAAACCATTTACTTAGAGTATTTTAAATATTTTTAGCACTCTATTGGTCCTCTGATGAGGTGTTAAAATATTAAAACTTCTTGTATTCTTTCAGTTTTCCATCAAAGTATGAAATGCAATTTTTTGAAAAATTTAGGGACCTAATGGCATTTTTGCATTTTAGGTTACTTTAAAATCTAAATAACCTATTTAGGATATTTTGGGCCTAAAACATTTTTAGCATTTTTAATCAATTTAGGACTAATATGTAAGTTTGAGAAATTTAGGGATCTTTTAGAAATTTTTGTACTTTAGGTCATATTTCTCATCCAAATTACCCATTTAGGGCAAAAATATCATTACGTATCTTTTCATATCCTTTAGGGTTGTTGGGATACTTTCACGTTGAAGGTATACCTTAGAGGCATTTTGGTAATTTTTAGAATCGAGTCCTAGGTAGTCATTTGGATGCTTTTATGCTAAAGATGTACATTTAGGATAGGCTCACCCTTCTTTTCTTTTCATGTCCCTTAAAGTTGCTAGGATACATTTACGTCAAAGGTAGTACCCAGGGGTATTTTGATAATTTACTTAGAATTAAGTCCTAGGTAGTCATCGGGATGCTTTTATGCCAAAGATGTGCATCTAGGATAGGTTTACCCTACTATGATCATTTTCGTGTCCTTTAGGATTACCAAAATACTTTTACAATAAAGGTATACTCTAAGGGGCATTTTGGGAATTTTTTTTAGAATCGAGTTTTTGGTAGTCATCAGGATGATTTTATGCCAAAGATGTGTATCTAGGATAGGTTCATCTTCTGTGATCATTTTTGTGTCCTTTAAGTTATTGGGATACCTTTATGTTGGAGCTATATCTTAGGGGCATCTTGGTAATTTCTTAAGAACCATGTCCAAAGTAGTCACCAGGATGCTTTTATGCCGAAGACGTATGTTTAGGATAGGTTCACCCTCCTTTGATAGTTTTCAAATCCTTTAGCATTATCGAGATACCTTCACGTGGAAGGTATACCCCAAGAGCATTTTAGTAATTTTCCATTAGAACCAAGTCCTATATGATTACTATGATACTTTTATGTCGAAGAAACAAACTAGGGATAGGTTTGCCATTTTAGGCTATTTTTGAGTCTTTAGGATCCTCTACAAATATTTTTAATAGAATCAGATATTTTTAGAAAACTAAAGTAATGTCTTTGATTTAAGGTAATATGAGAAATTTCTCCCAAAATATGAGTAGGGTTCTATAGATTATTTAGTAATGAGATATCCTTTTCAAAGTAAAAATCGAGAATTTTATAAATTTAGGTAAGCCTTTCATATTCTTCTGTCATTACAATGAGGTGTAAAAGATTTTTTTATTTTTAATAACCTCATGTGTTCTTTTAGTTTTCCAGTGGGGTGCAAAAGAGAATAAAAAGCTTTCATGTTCTACTGGTCCTCCGGTGAGGTGCATAAGAGATTTTGTTTTTCAAAATTTTCAAAAAGTTAATTTTTTATGACAACATAATAAATTGGTCTCATAGAGTACTATTTTAGGGATTCATAATAAATGCCACATGTTAAAACTAAATAAAAATTAAAATTCAAGTTAGTATGTAAATAATAAGGTATCGATTTTCAGACATCACAAGAGGGTTGATCCTTATTTATGATTATAAAAAACTCTTAGACTCTTTTACATGATCTTTGGTATGATAGAGGACGTCGATGATATTCTAAGGTTTTGTAACCCTTAAACTACAAACTCTGTTAGGTGACCAATCTGACCTAGCCCAAATAGATTGGCGACGACTGCAAAAAAATAGTTGTTTCATAATGACTATTCATCTCGACCACCTAGTCCTTGGAAATAAGAAAATGTTGATAATGATATGTCCCATTGAAATAAGAGAACATAAAATAGTGATATATCAATAAATATAGGAGCAAGGGCCATTTAAGTCAAGCTTGTTTAGGATTAGTATCTTGGCCACATCGTGACAGAATGATAAAAAGAATGGAGATTATTACAGGAATCCCTATTCGTCACATTTGTGGGATGAACATTGTTCCTAAGGATAATGGTGGAAAAAAAGCTTTTTTTGCAAAACTAAAGCATCAATTTGTGTATCCTAATGAGAAGAACATGTTTTTACAGTCGAATCATGAAAAGAATGGAGATTATTATAAGAATTCATGTTCATCTTGTTTAAGGGATGAATATTGATTCTAATGAAAATGGTAGAAAGAAAAGCTTTTCTTGCGAAACAAGGCATCAATGTTGTGTATCCCAAAGTGAAAAATGTCTTTCGAAGCCTAACCACTAAAAAATGGATTTTATATTACGAGAATTCATGTTTGCCTTATTAGAGGGACAAACTTTAATTGTAAAGAAAATGGTGGCAAGAAAAGTTGTTCTTGTGAAATGAATGTATCAATGTCGTGTATCTTAATGCAAAGAACGTATTTTTGTAGCCTAATCACAAAATGAGTGGACATTATTATGAGTGTAGACACCCTATTTTGTATGAGCCAACATTTGAGGTACTAGAAGTTATCATTCAATGCACCATTGAGGTCATTCGAAGAAGCATGGGTCAAGCTCCCACCATTCTTGACTAAGGCAAAGAGTTTGGAGAATCAAATGTAAGAAAAATCCCTATTTTTGTATGTGTATCGTCATACAAGTGTCTGAGGTATAGATAAAAGGCTCCATATCATTAATTCCAAGATTTTGCTATTTGTATCGATACTAAGGGTATTTGTATTGGTATAGAGTTATGTTATAGTTAAAATCATGATTTTTGGACAACAAGCATTGATACAAGTGTGTATGTATTGATACAGCAAGTTAGGTATCGATAAAAGCTTGTTGTTATCAATACACCATGCTTTTTATCGATACCAAATTCAAAGTATTAATACATTCTGGCTTTCTCTGCTTAATGTATCAATACAAAGCTTAATGTATCGATACACAAGGCTAGGTTTGCCTAACTTGAGACATTTTTCCTTCCTTTATACCATGACTTCAAAACTCGAATTTGGTCATAACATTAGCCCTAAAAATTCCAATATCAAACATAGTTTCATACAAATCATGTGAGTTTAATTTTTAGACTTTAAACAATGGATTAATACATTTTGAAAAGGCATATTCAGCTTGTCATAAGGGTATTTCATGAGAAAATTTGGTTTATGAAGGACAAACTCTAGATTACTCATCTGACTAGATAATGTATGAATTTCTTTGGCTACAAAAATCAAGTCTAACCAATTAAATGTTGAAAAATTTCACCTTGGTATAATGAGCCATCATATTTTACATAGTAAAAGTCCTCTATGCCCTTATTGCTAGGTATCCTAGTGGTTAAAATGATCCATTATATAATCTAAAAAAAAACCTTTTAGGACATCAGTTACCAAAAAAAAGCCCTCTGGGATATCAGCCACAAAAAAAACCTTTTTTGCTCTTCCCAAAATCCTATTCTTGTTGCTCCCTTTCTCCCTTCCAAAACCCTTTCCAAAACCTCTGGTTTCCCTTATTTCTACCCTCAAAATCATCCTCTATAGACACCATAATCAAAAGCTCTTTCTTTACACTCTTTCTTTGCTAATCAATAACAAAAAGGGAAAAAAAGCTCTACATTACTTGGTTACTGCTCAAGTAAGAAGCTAGGAGTTAAAGTCTTTATTGGGCTATATTTTCCATATTTTCTTCATCCTATTTTCTATTTTTCTTTTTCATCACCACCTTATTAGTGAACATCCATGTTTTCATGACCCTATTAAGGTTTCAATGCATTATTATGGCTTGGTTTGTGGTAGCCTTAGGATTTTAATGACTTTCTTAGTGCTTTATTGTTGTTTGCATGAACTAAAATGCCATATTCCTTGCTGACATTAAAATAGCCCATGCTCATGCATTCTTGCCATGTTTTGCTTCATCTCAACATGCTCATTTCATGTGTGAATGCTTAGCCTAATATATTTTGAGCTTGACCGTGCCTTTTGGGATGCATTTTTACTATGATTGCTTTCATGAGGTGCATAGATAGTTTGCTATTTTGAGTGATTGTTCATGTTTTATATCTTCACTTAGTTTAGTTTATCCTATGTTTGTTGAAATGCATCTATGATGCTTGCAAAATTTTATTTTCAAGAAAACCCGAAGTTTATACTAACCTTAACCAATGGGGATTAGCATGGATTTAGGGTTTTAAATATATTGCTTTTCTAATCTTAGGATATATCAAACAAAATGTTTATAATCATGGCCTCATCAGGCCAAATAAATTTTGTATTTATCCAAAACCAAAAAATGTTTTCAAATATTTATTCTAAATCTTATTTTGAGCCTATCATTACCATTAGTGTAGTTAACAGACAGTTCGATGGCCTACTTTAGGAGAGTTGGATTGGTCCGTTAATTCACTGCCGTGGACCTCAGTGATTGGACATTTAAATATCTAGTGCTTGAGCATGTAACCATAAAAGCCTTAATCTAAAAAAGCCTCTGTTTTAGTACTGGCAACACACTGATCCTTATTTAAAATTTTTTTTGGGCTCAAAATGATTTTTCTAGAATTTTCTAGCATTTTTCTTGGAAAGGGCATCAAATTACCTTCACAATAATATCTTATTTGGCGCCGAATCATTTCGGATGTAGAAGTTATGATTTTTTGAACCTTTGCTGTCTGGAACCCCTAGAATTAGTGATTCACATTCTATTTGGGCGATTTTGACCCATCAAATGTTTTTTCTAGATTTTTAAACATTTTTCCTGAAACTTATGCAAAATTCATTTTCTAAAAAGGTATCATTTGTGAATTAATGATTCTGAACAAGCGTGGGATTATTTTTCAAAGTTCATTGCTCCCTTTTCTAGCACTTGCTATTAATGCTAACTTAGACCCGATTTCAAAAATTAATTTCGCCTAAAAAGTGATTTTTAAGATTTTTGCAATTTTTGACATTATTCCTTGTTGAGTTAGCTTTCCAACGGCACCTTGTTTGCCACCAGAAACCATAAGATCAAACCAAAATAAATCTAGGAAAGTGGATAGCATGATGTTGTCCCTTGTTTTTGTTGATTTTGAGAAAATTTACTTGGATTTTCTCGAACTATCTTTTCCAGTCATTCGAATTACTTGTCATATATTCAATGGTTTCTCCTATGGTGTCATAAGTCATGACATAGGTCTTTTTAGGCTTAGAGCAAAACCAAAATTGCTTTCAAAATTAATTTCCATTTTCTTTTTCAAAATATTTTTCGATTTAAAATTTATTTTCTTCAAATATATCAAAAAATTTGATTTCAAAAATCACTCAAATTCTTTTTTTTTTCAAGGGGATACTCTAACCTTGCTTTTCTAAAGGCATTCTACAACCCAATTTTCTTCGAGTGGATACTCCAACCCCATTCTTTAAAATATATCCAAAGTCTAAGTTTTCTTTCCTTTAAGCTTCCTTAGACAATTGGGCCACCTAATCCAATCAATTTGGTTATTCCTTGATAGCTGAGGTTAATTATGAGATGCATCTCAATCGTCTCTCCTTCTTTTGTTTCCATGTATTGATCTAGAATAAAAATTTTATTATATTTCTTTATGTCTCACTAACCCAATTTTCTTCTTGATGACAATTTACATTCATGCTTTAAAAAAAATTAAATTTCATTAAACTTGAGGCAATGTTCTACATTAGTATCCTTCCAATGCTTGACATAGAGTATCCTATTCTATATCAATCTGGACCTCATTTTACCAAATCTTGTATGTTTCCTTTTTAGGTTGCATAAAGAGATATTGATTAAACTTTTATTATAAAATTCTTAATTTGATATTTAAAAATTTGCATTCATCGGAAAGGGATTACACATAAATAATGATCGCATGAAAATTGAGGAAAATGAGACTTCAATAATTTATGGCTAGATGGTACCAATTTTAGGCATTGTGAGGGCACTAATCCTTCCTAACATGTAACTGACTCCTAGAACCTTTTAAAACAAACTCTAGTATATGTAGTCTATAAAATTAGTGTTTCAAGTTTTGTAAATTAGAATCACCAATTTTAATATGTATCCAATCATACCTAGCCCAAAGTGATTAGTGGCGACTCCTAGTCATGGTCATTTAGTAATGCCCATCCAGGACTAGTTCGATGAGCAATTCATTTGATGTTCTTTCCTTTGACTTTTACTTTAATCACACACCTAATACAAATCCCAATCAAGGGATAATCTAAAGGTGAGCTCATTGTTTTTTTCATTTCTAAGTCGTAACATCATCACCCATGTGTGCGGGGCATAGACTACAACAACTTGACAACTCCACTGGAGATTTTTTATTTTGAGAGTCAGGCCTGCAACTATCTAAATTTTATCAAATTCTCAATTTCCCTTAGTTTTAACCATTATTTATTTATAATCCCCTTTCTTCATCGTCTTTGTACATAACATTTATTTGCCATTACTTTATATGTTTTTGTGTTTCTTGTGATTGCTAGGGTTCTTTTATATTTGAAAAATGAACTTTTGCATAATGGTAATAAGGAGCAAATAAAAAGTTTTAATTGTCTCCCTGATAGACATCGTGCACTTACATCTGCATTAAACTCCCGATCGTTCTTTTTTAGAGAAAGAATAACACATTTATTTAGTGGAATTGAACTAATTGTCCTCTGTTATATCTCTTCTTTACTCGTGGTCTAGCAATATCTTGTGGGGTGTAAGTACCTATACTCCTATAGTTTTTTTATCCATATAGGTATAATGAAATACATCGACCCGAATCAAACTAGTTCTACCAAGCTTGCGATGGGCCTATGATTGGGGTGCTTTAGCTATCCCTATCGGACAGAGGAATGATTTGGGAACCTTTTAGAGTCAACTTGACCCATATAGTCAACCATAAGAGCCAAACCATGTCAGGCCATATCTAAGTGCTGCTAGATCGACCTGAAGAATAAGACACTTGGGGAAACACTTCTTACTTATTACTCCTTTTTATCATTTCTTTATTGCATAAATGATAATGAACAAACATCATCCCCATGCTTTCTCTCCTTCCCCGAATAATGTCATCTGTTGTAATAATACTATCAAGGCACATCGTTACACTATTCGACCAATGGCTAATGCTTTTTTCCTTTCACAAAAGATAACATTTGAATGTTCTCATTTAACATCCCTTTCGAGGCCAGTATTACTTCCCAAGGAACGAAACCTACATAGGTAAGTCGTTATGTTTCCTAACCAATGGCTTGGAGCCCGTTAATCATTAGATGCTGGTAAGAGAGTAACAAACATCCTTAGAGGCATTATGCTATCTCGCTATGAACAACCACCTAAACAAGCCATCATGCTGTCCGATGGATGGCTTGACATTAGCTTGTAATGGCATGGTGGCAAACGAATTGTCACTGTCTTGGGCATTAATCTTTATCCCAATGGACACTTATATCCTATACATACTGGTATGCTATCTGCATAAGTCTAAGTTTGATGGGTAAAACATCTATACTGACATTTTTTCTATGCTTACCCTGAGGCATCACCATGCCATATAGGTGTTTGTATTCTCAGATTTATTTCATGTCTTGAATATGTTACTAACTTAACATTTCTTTTATTGTTCTTTCTACTACATGCATCATATCATTTCATATCATTCGAGGCAGTTGGTTCTAGGTGTGGTGTCCATAGACAAGTATCTTACCATGACACAAGCATGAGCTAAAGGTTTCAAAGATTTTAAGACAGAATAGATTGAGTCCAAAAGGGAACAAAGAGAGTGGAATGGTTGAAATCGGTTTTAGGCAATTCAATCTTCAAGAGTTGAAAGATGTGTGGAATGGTTGGGATAAGATTGATAAGGCAATCTTTAAAAAAGATTATGGGGATATTGCTTTATCAATTAAGTTATTGTTGACTTTAGACTACTATGCCCCATGAAACAATTTTGGAATCCCTTATATACGTGTTTTACTTTCAATGGGCATGACCTGATCCCTATTGTAGAAAAGTATACAACCATGCTTAATATCAAAGTGAACTAATTCAATAAAATTTACTTTAAGTCGGCAAAGCCTATACCCTATAGGAAGAAATTGTTAGGTATGCTCAAAGTTAGAGAACATTAGGTACACTCACATCTAGTCAAATTAGTGAATAGTGCATGTATCATAGGGGATAGTTTGAAATCTGTTACGAGCATTTAGTCAGACAAGAAGAAGAGTTGAGATGCTTTCGCATTCGCAATCTATGGTCTGATCATTTTTCTGATGGCTTTAGGACACATAAAGGTTGCCTTGGTAGATATTTGCTTAAAACTAAGTTGTAGTATCAATCCTGCCCTACCATCTTAGCGAAGACTATCCAGTCCTTAAATTTTAGGAGAAAATAAAGGAAAGCATGCTTCATTAGATGCTAATCAATTTGTATGTATAGCTCCCTAGTCATTTTTGGGATAAGAGGCTGTTATAGCTGTATATTCCAAATTTTAGTCCTCTCGCCAAGTTCTTAGAAAAAAAGTGTTAGCAAGATACCAAAAAAGATCAATGGATTGCAAAATTCTATGATTTGAATGCCAATGAAGTGATTTGAATAGTTCCATGGATCATTATTGGCCGATTATATATAAATGCAAACCATTTCTTTAGGTGCTCTTAATGGATTTTGGGAAGCATTGTTTAAGCTCTACTCATGGCTTTATAACAATTTGATTGACGATAGTTTTCCCTATCACTTGTGAGCTTTATATGTTAGACTTCGAATATAGAAGGGGATGGTCACCCAAACCAGGTGCAAAAGATCTTTAATGCATGGCAAAATACCTATTGAATCATGTTAAAAAGTTAAAAAATAATGACTCTAACCTCTGGAGATTGGATAGTTAGGCAAGCTAACAACACCATACTGTTACTTACTAAGGGAATCTTTCATGTTTCGATAGATAAATCTCTATTTGAGATTGAAATCTTGAAGCATGAGTTTGCACAAGAAAAAACTGGTTTTGTAAAGAAATTCATTAATTGTAGAAAGAGAAAAGCCAATGGGAGCATGAGTATCAAGTTTAAGAGGGGTGGGTATGCGACCTTGTCAAGATAAAAAATGCCATCAATGAAGATCTTCAAGACTTGAAGAAAGACTATGTAACACTTCAAAAGGCAAAGAAATATCAAGGAACCAGTAAATCCCTAGCTGAATAGAAAGTTGAGCATGTCTATCTTTCTAATGACTTAAAGGCTTGGAAGGCTTAAGCAGAGGCTATTATAGAAGAACTCACTAAGACTCACATTATTGCATTAGTTTATCAAAAAAGAAGCAAAATATTGGCAGTTTGAGTACAAGTTCTTCAAAAGAGAAAGATTAAGAATAAAGCTTTTACTGCAAGGGTTTAGTAGTTTGAGCATATCCTTTAGGTCTAGCAAGATCAAATTTAGAGACTTTTAAGGACTTTTGAAGAATTGCAACATAATTAGATCTTGGCTGACCAATCTTGATCAGAGTATAAAGAACGTCTTTAGGACCTTTTGAGCAAATCTGCATGGTTTAAACCAATGCAAATGACATGGTTAAATTTATCAGATCTGTAAGGCGAGATTTCATTCCCATAAGGGATAGTAGATAAGAACTATTAAACTTTTTGGATCTTGTAATCAAAAAATGTAATAGAGTATGATATTTTTAGATTTGTTTTCTTTCAAACTTGATGGGTTGTAATTAGTACTTCATTCGAATGAAAGATACTTACTTCAGAACTGTTGGCAAAATCCAATAATCCCTTACATTTACATACATGATTTTTAATTATGTTTTTTCTTTTCCATAATATTATCACATGCATACGATTTCATCTTCATTCATGCATACATCATATTCATCATATTAATAAGTCTAATCCGACATCAGTCTAAAGTGCAAGGGTTTTCAAAAACATAGAATCAGACACCCAACACCAATATAATACCTGTATGCGTTAGAAGGTAACAGAGAACGATCACCAAGCCCATATCAAGGGAATTAAAATTATGCATTGAGAAGCTTAAGAGAAAATGCTTCATAGATGGATAAACTACAAAGTTAAGCCACTAAATTGACAAAACTATTAGTTGCTACCCAAAAGAATAAAAGACAAGTAAAGACTGCTAATAAAGGAAAAAAACCAACCAATCCTATGGTTAATCCAAATGGGGGGATTGAGATCACCAATATTCTTGGACAAGCATCCTAAGTATAGTCACCCCTAATAGCATTGATCCCACCTACTCAACCATTCATCTACATAAACCCTACAAGAACACCACATCTAGCTCAAAGATATCGTGGCATGAATATAGGATCATCACTAGCAAATCCTTTAGTTCCAGACCTCGATGAACAAATAGAACAAGAAAAAGTAGTTGGTTCAAAGCATGCCAAAGCTGGTGAAATTGAAACTAAATACAAGTTATTGGAGAAATTCCTTCGAGCTATAAGAGGTGTAGACACCTAATTTTTTCTGTGCCAACTTATGGCATCCTAGGACATAATCAAAGATAATAGAATCAAAAAAATAAAAAAATTAGAGATGATTGTCAGGTGCTATGCCGGCAGGCACTATTAGGTGACATAGTGACAAGAAATAGTGCCAAGCGAAAATTCTTTTTGAAAGGTCTAAAATGCCTAGGGTCATATTAAAGAAAAATTTTAAAATGAAGCATCAAAGGTCACTATCAGGGTGTCACCTTAAGTCATTTAGATGAGCACAAGTCAGGTTCCCACTGTTTGTGAACAAGGTGTAGTATTCAAAGAGTCTAAGGTATGTTCAAGTCACATTGATGCATAAGTATTGATAGGAAGCTTTCACATCGTTCAAAATTCAAATTTTTACATGTCATATCAATATAAGAGTGTTTGGTATCAATACCTAAGGTGTGGTCTCGACAGCTAGTGTGTTTGTATTAATATAGGCCTTGGTAGTAACTAAAGTTGTGATTTTTAGCAAAATATCTTGATCCGCAAGTAGGAGTATTTATACAAGCCTCTAAGTCTTGACATTGGAAACAATTTTTTTGCTCTTAAGTATTGATACATGCTTCATTGTATTGATACTCATGGGTAAAAGTTACCTTGTGCGTTGATACAAAATGTTTTGCGTTGATACAAAATGTTTTGCATTGATACACCATGGTATCTTTACCCAACTTCAGCCATTTTTTAGTCTTTGAAAATCCAATTTGAACACATTTCTTGCACCAGAAATCATCATAATTCATACTAGGCCTCAATTATGAGCTCATGATTGGACTAAACAAATTTTTAAAACCCAAATGGCTAATGATAAGGGACATTTTCATGAAATATATAGGTTGTTAAAGGCATGCTTAGCTTTTCTCCAATTGTAGACTACTACAACCTTTTTGCACCACTGCTCTGCATGGCAGAACTAATAGAAATAAGAGTAACTAAGCATAGTACCTGGAGTTGTCTCCTAGTACATGAAGGAAAATCCCATAAGGCCTTACTTTTGGCGCAAAAATATTGGCTGAACACACTCTATATAAGGGAACCAAACTTGGTTAAGCAAAAACAGAAGAAAGAAGCAACTTACAAACATCTCAATCCTGTTTCCAGCCATATTTAGAAAAAAAACCTTTAGCAATCTCTAAAGAAAACACTTTTAAAAAACTTTTCCATTTCCTTACACCCATTTGCCAAAAACTTCATTCTCATAGTTTCCTCAAACCCTTACCAGAAAACCTCTAACAGCATAACTTTTCACACACTTTCACCTTAAAACTTCTCTCCATCAACATTATAACCAAAAAGCTTCTTCTTTTCATATTTTTTTGCTAGATAATAGCAAAGAGAAGGAATAAGCTAATTTAAAGTTGCTCCTCTAAGTAGAGAGGATAGCTTAAGGCTTTTATACTTTCTCTTCCCTGCTCTATTTATTATTTGTTTTTATCATTTACACCATTTTAGCGAGTCATTCATAGAGCCATGAACATTATAGGACTCTCATGCACTATTGTGGCCTTGGTTATGGTAGTTTTAAGGCTTTAATGATTCTTTTGATGCCTTAACATTGCTTGGATAACCAAATGTGCCATGTTTTGCCTTCATCATCAAAACAGCCCCTGTTTATGCATTTTTAACATGTTTTATCCACCATCACATGCCTAGCACATGCTTGAATCTTCATTTAACATGTTTTTGAATATATTCATGCATTTTCTTGCATGTTAATGAGTTTCATGGCACAAAAATGTTATCTTGAACATCCAGCATGCTTTTCTTTGCTCAAACATGGTCATATCATCTTTCATAACATGATCTTTGATGTCTTTTTTATGTATCCTATTTATCACCTCCTTACATTTTTGTCATCTTTTCTATGTCAAAATGTCATCTCTTGCTTGTTTGAATGTGCTAGTCATGTTTCTCGCTATATATGTTACATTACAATCATACATTCTGCCAAAAATGTTTTCTTATTTAAAAACCTAATTTTCAAAACAAATCCAAGTTGAATCTATGATACCTCCAATCACAAAATTGGTCCTCCAGTCTTAGGCACAAATCAAGACTGGATTCATAGTGACATAAGTTCAATAATATTGTTTTTTCAAACAAAATGACTCTTTTAGTTGATAAAATATATTAAGCCTTGATTTTAAGTTTAACACCTTTATTTATGGACAATCAATGGGTTGTTTCATTGTTTAAACTACTCTGGGATTGTGGAATGAACTTGTGGTGCCCATGTCACTCTTTTCTCTATTTCAGATGTCCATGGCTCGAGTTTGACCCTAAGAAACCCAAAAAAGATCAAACAATCCCTATTTTTAGTTTTGGCAACATTATAGCCCAAATTTGAAAAATTTTTTTGGAACCATAAATGATTTTTCTAGAAATTTTTTATATAAAAGGGCATCGGGTTATCTTTTCAAGGATGTCTTGTTTGCCCATAAACCATCCCAGATGAAGCAGTTATGATTTTTCGAACCTTGAAACCCTTAGAACCGGTGCATTACATTTTGTTTGGGCCATTTCAGCCCATCAAATGATTTTCCATATTATTTAAATATTTTTCTCATAACGTTCGTAAAATTCCCATTTTGGAAAGGTATTGATTATGATTTATGATTTTAGCTAAGCCTGGAACGAATTTTCAAAGTCTATCATGTTGTTTTCCTTATAGCTGCTAGTGCCAAAACAGACCTAATTTTAAAAATTAATTTTACCTAGAAAGTAGTTTTTTAGGATTCTTGAGATACTTTTGCATTAATCCTCATCGAGTTACCTTTCTAATGATACCTTGTTTAGCCCCTGAAGCCTTTGAAAGAAGCTAGAATAAATTTAGTAAGGGAGACAGTGCGATTTTATCCCTTATTTTTAGAATCAAAATTAACCCAATCTCCCGAATCACATCATCAAGTTGGAACTTTTTAAAATGTATCCAATTGGCTTCCCTATAACATAAGCTCTCTAGGCTCGAATTTAAGCTTAAGATAAAAAATATATTTTATTTGAATCTTTGATTCCCTATTTTCAAAATAATTTTCTCGAGATATCCTTTTCTTTTAAAAACATAAAAAATTTCATTTTTAGGGATACTCTAACCTCACCACTTTGAGGGGATAGTCCAGCCACATTTTCCATTAAAAAAACCTTGAATTTTATCTATTGAATTCATTCAAGATTCTCATAAAAAATTTTCATTCTCAGGGATACTCCAGCCCCACCACTCCGAAGGGATATTATAACCCCTTTTTCCACTAAAAAACTTGAATTTTCTCTCTCAGATTCAATCGAGATTCCTAGTTATTTTCTTAAATCATTAGGAAATTTCATTTTTTGGATGCTCATACCCTGCTCTTACCTAAAATTCAAAAAAATTTCTTCCCTCCGAATATCCCGGATTATTTCAATCAAAATATTTTTCATTCCTTAAATTACCGTCGAATCTAGACACGTCTCAACATTATCGTTTTAGGCTATTTTTTAATAATCAAAGACAATTAAGAGATACATCCCAATCATCCTTCCCTTTTACATTTTTTTTGGTGTGATTTTTTTTTATGATATTCTTATACTCTTTTTTATCCTACTAACATCCTCTTTTTTGTAGTGACCATCATGCATTCATATTTAAAAATTGTTTTCAAAATTTTACAAGGTAATGCTCCATGTCAGTATCATTCCAGTGCCTTCACGAATATTTGAATTTTTAAAATTTAATCTAGAAATTATTTTTGCTAAAATCCCTATATGCCTTATACCTTCACAGTGCATAAATGATATAAATTTTCTTTCATAACCCAGATCCACAATTTTCAAAAAAATTCATCCATAAAAGGGGATTATATCTAAATAATAAATAAATGGAATGGATTAAACCAAAACTGAAACGAAATATAGTTAGCAGGTACCAATTTTAGGCATTATAAGGATATAATACTTCTCCATGCGTAACCAACTCCCGAACTCAACGAATGAATCTTCAAACTTTGTAAACCTTGAAATCAATGTTTCAAGTTTTGTAATTCGGGATATTGTTTTCAATAAGCATTCGATCATGCCTAGCCAAAATGGTTGGTGGTGACTCCAAATTTATGCTTACTTTCCAAGACTAGTTGGAAAAGTAATTCGTCGGATAGTCTCCCTCCCCTCCATATTATCATGTCTAATCCAAATCCTGGCCAAGGGATAACTCAAAGGCTCTAAACAAACACCATATATCTTTTAAGTCAAATGCACCCACTTTGAATTGTTCGAAGATAATAATAGAAAGGGGCATGTAGCGATAGCTTGGCGACTCTACTAGGGATAATTTAGAGACTTAAAACTATGACTAGCTGTATCTCACTCAACTTTGGCTTTTTCAAATTTCATCATTACTTAGTTATGATACCCTTCCACCTTTATCTACTAACTTTTTATCTTTCATGGGTTTTGCCTTATAATTGTTAGAGACTATTTCATTCTCGAATAAATATTGACTTGAATATGTATGGTAATGTGGGAGTAAAACAAAAGTTTAATTGTTTCCCTAACATACACTATGCACTTGCATTTGCATTAGATTCCCACCAAACGCCATGGTAAGGTTCTAGTCCCAAATACAAGGAAGAATTAAGCCATCTACCTTCATGAGTATCCCACTACATAGGCATTACAAGACCTTTTAGGCGGTAAATTATCTATGTCTTTCGTGAATAGTCCTCTGCATTTGCATAGGGAAATACACCCACTAAATCAAACCATTCTGCCAAAGTAGCAATAGGCCTAGGATCGAGGTACCTTAACTATTTTTACTAAATAAAAGAGCGATTAAGGTACCAATTAAGGTGTCCACTTAAAGCCATATATTTAACACTATGAGCCAAACTATATCTACTAGAATGCTGCTAGAATAACTGATAATAGACATCATTGCCTGCATTTGTTATTTTATTTCATGATCATTTTTACGGTATGTTGTTATGTTTTATAGCTAAACCTCTCTAATAAGTGAATGATAACGAATGAAAGTCATCACCTACAATGCCCCATGTAATCTTAAAAAGTTATATCTGACCAAAATAAGCCATCATGCTATCCAAATGGAAGCTTAACATATACATATCATAAGTGTTGACAAATAAATGTCATGAATTAATTGGTCAGTCTTATCCTTGCGAGGTATTGTGTCACCTTACTAAAGGTGATTTTAACCTAGACATACTATTATGTTGTTTATTTGTTGTCAAATGTTATGTTTACCCCTAAGCATCCTACTGCCTATTGTCAGGGCCATTTCAGTGATGTATTTTTGTTGCCATTTTTTATATATACACTTACTCTTATGACTATATTTTGTGTGATCACTAACTTTTTTTCTTTTTGTTTTTTTTTTATGCATGCATCATTTCATCATAATTATCATCATTATGGGACAATTGGCCAATGGTTCAGTGTTCATCAACGGGTGTTGTTGTGGAGCAACAGTCTATTTCGGATTTGAAGCCTTTTGAGGAAGTTTGAGCATGGCCAAAGTGTCAGTAATGTGAAGATAAGGATGTTCTCAAACTTAGGTATGGCTCAACAATGCATGAAAAGGTCAAGATAGGGTACCATCAGAATGATTGGCAAGATTAAAGTATATATGGACCAATTGGGATAATACCAGGAGGGAATTATTCATGAAGTGATACAAAGACATAGCCCTTTTACTCCAGGTCCGTTTAGATGTTGGTTTATTATGAGCAACCTTTCAATTTTGGAACCTAGCATATCAATGTTTCACTTTCAATCATAAAGATTTGGTCCTCACAGTTGACAAATACATTGTGTTACTCAATATTGATACGGCTAAGATAGATGAAATATATTGTAAGGCTTTGCATCCCCTAACTTCCAAAAAAATTAGCTCAGATTCTCGAGTCAAAGGAGTCTTGGATTGAGGATCATATCAAGACAAAAAGGAGCAGTGAGTGCATTTCATGGGCTGTTTTTGAAAAAAGCAATGGCGAGTACCATTGATATCCAAAAAGTTTAAGATATCTAAGCTCTGGCAATAAATGGTCTAGTTATATTACAAAAAATGTTAGGCTATGTTAAAGCTATGGTAGCAGATCTCTTTTCTCGATTATGCTACAATGTTAGTCTTGCATCGACCATGTTACTGAAACTATTAAAGCTTTCAGTTTTTGTAAGAAAATAAGTACGCATTGATTCATTAGAGGCACACCACTTCTCCATATCTAGCTTGTCAAACTCTTTTATCTTAAAGAAAAGAGGATATCATATAACTTCTTACCTAATTTCAACCTTATCTCTAAGGTCTTTAAGAAAGAATGGCCCCAAGACAAGTTTGAAGAGCAATAGATCTAGAAATTTCAAAATGTCAATAGAGAAGAGGTAACATAGAAAGCCCCTTAGTTTTCACCACAAACAATCATATATCAATGCGAAAAATACAATTGTGTGCCGCTTATAGGATTATGAGGAAGCACTAGTTATGCACCCATCTAGTCCTACAATAATTTTAGTATTGACAATTTATTCCTTTTGTCTAAGACTTTGAGCAGCGGGATTTCAATTATGGTGAGCCTAATTACAAATCAAATATTCAGCCAGCTTTCCATGCTTAGAGACAAACTTGCCACATGGAGAAGTACTAGAAAGGATTAGTATAACCCCAAGATATGATGAGTGGAAGGTCTGTTGCATCAATAACTCATTACCTTTGTCTATTGTTGGAACATTCCCTTTTAAATTGAGTTGCTCAAGTGGGAGTTTGAATAAGAAAATGCAACCTTTTCAAAGGAAATCACTCGCTTAAAGGAAGAAAAAAGTTAATTGGAAATAGACACTATCTTCAGGATGGTGAGATAACCGAGTTAAAAAGAGAAAAACCATTTCAATGAGGATATCGAGAGTTTAAGGAAAGACTATTTAGCCTTTAGCAAAGCAAGCAAGTCTCAAGGCCTTGGGAAGTTATTAATTGAATGGGAGGCAGAAATTGCTTCCCTCAAGAAGGAACTACATCATTGTAAAAAACAAGCTATGGTTTAATAGGGAAAAGCTTGTTAGAACCTATGCCCTTGCATCAACTTACCAAAAGCAGAATGGTCGACTAGAAGCTTGAGTCCAAAACTTGAAAGCAAATTAAGTTGAGAATGAGACTTTGACACTCAGAATTCAAGATTTAAAGTATTCTCTTTAAGCTAACCAAGGTTAGGTTGATGAATGAGTGAGAGTCTTTAAACAACGAGAGCAAGAATGGCTCCAAGTGGTTAATCATGCACGCTAAAACTATTAGGACCATCATCGCTATCTCACTGACCGGATTCAGGTAACTCAGTTAGAGGCCGAGAACATGATGGACATAGCCCCATCTTTGACAAGTGACATCTTTCCCATTAAAACCCATGAACAAGAATTATTATATTTTGTGGAATGTATGACTAAGCAATGTAACTGTGTTAGGACTTTCCAAATGTAATCAAGTGTAATAAGGATATTTTATTGCTCTAATGAAAGATTATATTAATGAAGCTGTTCCCTAAAACCAATTGTCCTACATGCATTTGCATGCTGAATCTAATTACTTTACAGCTTCATACATTCATGTTAATTACCATCAATTACATACTCATCTTCATCTCATCCAACATGCTCATGATAGATGATAAAAGTCTAATGATAATAATATAAAGTGAAGGTACTTTAAAACATGGAATCAATAGTTCATCATTAGTATAATACTCATAATTATTAGAAAGTGATGGAAAATGATCACCAAGCCCGCATTGAAAGACTTAAACTCATGTATAAGGAGTCTTAAGAATAATCACTCCATAAAACGAAGAACTCCAAGCTCAGATTTTGGAATTGACTAAGCTATTCTCTAAGCTTTAAAGGAAAAAGGGAAAACAAGTATAGTCAACGCAAGAAAAGAATCAATTAATCTCAAGAGTAACTTAAATAATGGTATTGAAACCATGAATGCTTAAGAAAGGGCATTACACAAACAGCATCCTTTGGTAGCAAATATCCAACTACTAAACCATTTATTTACATTAACCCTATAGCAGCACACTATCTAGTTTGAAGGGTTTCACGGAGTAAGCTTTTCACCGATAAGGCTTATAATCCTAGATCTCGATGAACAAATGGAATAAGAAAAGTCAAAAAGGTCCTCAAAAAATGATAAAAGCTTAAACAAGTATTAGTCATTGGAAAAATGCCTTTGAGTTGTCAAAAAAAAGTAAAAAATTTAGGGTTATAGACATAAAATTCAAAGTGTTGGATACAAAAACTACAATGGGACTATAAACCCCATGGCATACCATCACATGTATTATTGTAAAATGGCCTGATATGAAGAGATTGAAAAACTGTTGATTCATTTTTTCTAGGATAGTCTAACCTAGGTAGCTATCCGATGGTATCTAAGGCTTGATTTTGTAAGAATTTAGACCTAGGTAAATTTGGCTCGTGTCTTCCTTGATCAATATAAGCACATGTCCAATTGCACCCTGGATTGTCTCTTCCTTATAAACTTGGAAAAAAATGCCTCTAAGAGCTTAGGCATTAAGCTCAGAAGTGGAGAGAGGAAGCAGCTCAAGTTCATCCTTCTTTGATTGAGAAAGAGATGATGGTCACATTTATCAACACTTTATGAGCTCCCTACTATGAAAAGTTAATGGCAAATGGCATGAAAAATTTTACAGATATGATCATATTGAGTGCAATGATCGATAATGCTATCAAAAGTGGTAAATATCCATTCAAGAATCATCAAGGTTGGTCAAGAAATCAGCAACTAAATGTAAGGAGAAGGAGCTAATGCTGTTAGTGAAAGTCATGCTAGATTTAATTGAAATCTGCACCTGTTGCAGGGTATGTACTTTCCGAACATGTTGTACCCAAGTTTTAACCTTTACTCATCGATGCCACAACCAATCCATTCTACTACACTGAATCCCATTCAAAACATAGCCTAAAGTGCATAGTCTCGCAATGTAAACCATGTAAGAGCTCTAAATAATTAACAAGCACCCTAAGAAATGGAACACTTCGAACCACTTCTTTACTCCTATAAAGAGATTTACTCCTGTCTATTGGTAGGTTAGTTAGTGGCCCCAGTATTTATGAACTTGAAGTCACCTTCATACCCTAATGGCACAAAAAATGCCTATTGTGAATAACATGCTAGGCACAAAGCCACTTTATTAAGAATTGCACCTTAAGAGAAATGTATGGGGTTTACAAGAAAATGGTTTGATTAAGGTCGAACAAGTCTTGGACCTAATATTGGAGCCAATCCACATCCTAACCATACAAAACCAAGAGTGAATGCTATGATCAAAGGGAAAAAAAATAGTAGAGAAGTTCAAACCTTGATGAGTAAGGTATGGCAAGCTTTTGTAAAGGTACGAATAGTGTCGAGTGTAAAAAACAAAAGTAAAAAAACCATTGAACCATTTTGTTGCCACTACAGTCAAGGGCACACTCTGCAATATTGCACACTTTTCTTAAAGATGGTTCAAGGGATGATGGACTGGTTTGAAATTAAGTCTTATAAAGAGCAGGATGAATACATCGGTCTATCTATCAATGCCATAGATGAGGAAAGACCTACTATCGATTGGGTCTAAAGTTGCTTTTCTCTTATGAACATGGAAAAGAGAGTTGACGAAAGCTTCAAGCAATATGCTCTGAGGTGGATGAAAAATATCACCCAGATTCACCCATTACCGATCAAGAAAGAAATGATTGCTAGAATCATTAGCATATTATAGATGCCTCAGTATGAGAAGGCAGTGAAGAGAATGCTAAGGAGTTTCATAGATGTAGTTGTATTATGTGGAACAATAAATAAAGTAATAAAAAGTGGCTCAAGCAAAAGAGATACCTTCAACAGCAAAAGGACATAAAAAATAGAGGCCAAACAACAAACTAAATCTAGTATCGGGACCAATGTGTCTCAAACTCATGTTGTGTCAGATGTACATAGACTTGCTGTTGAAGAAGACTACAAGGTTGTAAAAAACTTAGATAAGGTCAGAAAGCCAATGAATTTGGTCTGGCAAATCCTAGTGCAAGTTGAATTAGTCAATGGGGTAAAAAAGATGAAAGAAGGAGCTTATGACTTTTACAATTTCCATACCATTTATGACACACTCTTCAAACATCCAAAGAGTTTTGTGCCATGGTTTAAAGGATAATGAAAGAAGGTAGCATTGAATTCTAGATAAAAAATAAGCCTCTTACACCAAGTTCATATATGTGCTACCATCTGTCAACACCATAGAGAGATAATGGAATAATCCTCTTTATGGTGTTGGAAAGCCATTAATCTTGTTCAACAACCAACCAAGAGTTAAAGCTACCCCTGTTTAGCCACACTGAAGATGATCCTTCATCTTTTATCACCTTTTGCTTTTTAAGGATGATAAGGCATTTCCTTGGAAATAGAAAAGCAAAACGTTAATTACTGAATAATTTAGTCAAAAAATAGTAAACATTGACTTTTTAGGGGTAAGCCACCTAACTCAGAGTCGCAGATGTTGTGCCCTAACTGTATTAAGAGGTGAAACTTAGCAAAATGATGATACTTCCATTCCTTAAGCACCAAGGTGTGCAACCAAAAACTTAGATTTGATAGCTATCAAAGAGCTAGTAAGTGAAAAAAGAAAGCTATAGAGTTCCTTAAGTTTATCAAGCATAACAAATATAGAATTGCCAATTAGTTGAACAAGCAGCTTGCCAAGATATCTGTGCTATCACTACTACTAAATTTTGTAGCACACAAAATTGCTTTCTTCAAGGTCTTGAATAAGGCATATGTTCTTTAGACATGCCGATAGGCCATTTAGATTGCTAGTAAGCAACATCACTGTTGACAGTGATGTATCTTTCAGTGATAATGAAATTCGTCATAGAGGAAGAGGAAACTATAAAGCTCTTCTCATCACCATATGCTGCAAAGGTAGCACGTTGCCTAAAGTGTTTATTAATAATGGATCTGCTTTGAATGTAATACCCATATCATGCTTGAACAAGCTCTCAATTGACATGACTTATATATAGAAAGTTAAATAGTTGTCCAAGCATTTGATGGAACTTGTAGAAACATCACTGGAAACATCACCATTCTACTGCAAATCAGTCCACGCACTAATAAAGTGGACTTTCATGTAATGGACATATAACTGCTTATTGGGAGGGCCTTGGATCCACTTTACAGGGGCAGTGCCATCATCACTGCATGAAAAGTTAAAATTCATCATAAAAAACAAAGTTGTCAGCATTAGAGGAGAAGAAGATATCATTGTTGCTACCTTAATCGATGCCTCTTATATCAGCCCAATGAGGATGTTTCAGAATTTTTGTTTTAGTCCTTTGAGTTTGTCAATGCCACTTATGATAAAGAGGGTTTACCAATGCTTGAGCCCCACTTATCGAAGAGTATTCATATGAGTTTAAAAGTAACCATCGACAAAGATGCCCAGGCTTAAAAGGGACTCAAAAAACACCTTCAAGGGATTGCCAAAGTCTTGAAAGTAGTCAACTAGATCGATAGAAGAATGTTGAGATTCAAGCCCAGTGCATAACATAAAAGAAAACAAGTTTAAAAGAATCATGAGAAAAGGATGGCTTGTTTGTCAGGATAAGACAGGGCATATGAACCAATGATGTTTCCACCACTTTGAGAAAGTTTTCATCCAGGAGGACGTATGAATATTAGCTCCACCAATGTTATGCTCATACTGAACAAGACATTTAGGGATTTCCCCATCAAGCAATTGATGAGCCCAAGACATCAATGGTAGATCGAGAGACTAGTTTATGCCCTCTAGAATTTGTTCCTAGTGTTTGGACTAAAATTTAGGTTCCTGTACTATTTAAGTCTATTTTAAAGTAATACTATGAACTAAACCTACATGTTTATGCTTAAGAGCATTGTAAGATCCTTTGTATTTATTAAGTATTATCAATGAAAATGAGTAAGCATTATGCATTTCATCCTTTATGTCCATTTTCATAGTTCTTGCCAATTCTTAAATCTTCTTTTACATTTTTTTGCCTATATTGTTCTTTTTCCATATTTTCAAGTACTAAGATAAAGGTGACATGAATATTCAAATTAAGACTCTGGATATTGATTTTTAAGTAACCAATCTGCACTAGTAAGGTAGAGTTTAAAGGCGATTCTAGAGATAACTCCTTACCTCTAGACTTGCTAAGACTAATTAAACAAAAAGAGAAACATATATTGCCTCATGAAGAACCCATTGAAACTGTAAACCTTGGAATGAAAAAAGATTGGAAAGAAGTCAAAATTGGAACCTCTATAAACGCATAAACTTGAACCAAACTAATAAGTCTCCTCTAAGAACATCAAGATATGTTTGCTTGGTCTTGCCAAGACATGCTCAATTTAGACACCAACATTGTGGTTCATAAACTTCCCCTTAAAATTGAATGTAAGCCTATACAACAAAAGCTTAGAAGGATGAAACCTAAAATGCTTATGATGATTAAAGAGGATTGAAGAGATAAATTAAGGCAAGATTTCTCGACACCCTAGTAGACAACACTGCCAAAAATGTGCCACTTTCCTTCATGGATGGATTTTTGGGTTACAAGTAAATTAAAATGGCAACTGAATATATGGAGAAGACCATCCTCATGACCATGTAAGGCACTTTCTACTATAAAGTGATGCCCTTCGAGCTCAAGGATGCCGAAGTGACCTACCAAAGAGCTATGGCAAAATTTTTCCATAATCTTATAGACAAAAAAAGCTCTATATGGATAATATGATCGCCAATCACCAAAGAAGAGTGAACACATGGCCAACTTGCAAAAACTCTTCAAACAGCTTCACAAATACCAGCTAAAGTTAAATCCCACCAAATGCACATTTAACATTACATATGGTAAACTATTGGGCTTTATTATGAGTGAAAAAGAAATTGAAGTTGATCTCGAGAGTGTCAAGGCCATTTAGAAGTTGCCACCACCTTGAACTCAAAATGAAGTGAGAAGTTTCTTGAGAAGGTTGAACTATATAGCTTCATTTTTATCTTAGTTGACCGACAAATGCGATCTAATCTTTGAACTACTTCAAAAACAAAGTCTCAAGGAATGGAATGAAGCATGCCAAGAAGCCTTCAATAAAGTCAAACACTGCCTTTTGGACCCTTCGATACACATGCCACTAGTTCTCGATTAACCTTTGATCTTGTATTTTTTGATTTTTGATAGGTCAATGGGCTGTATATTAGGTCAACATGACAAGTCAAGAAAAAAGGAACAAGCTATCTACTATTTGAGCTAGAAGTTCACAGAATATGAAAATAACTATTCAGTCATGGAAAAGCTATGACTTGCTTTAGTTTGGGTAGTTTAAAGGTTAAAATGATACATGTTGTACCAAACCGCATGGCTAATCACCAAAATCGATCCTATTAAGTATTTGTGTGAGGCCACTGCCTTGTCAGAAAAATTGGCCAGGTGGCAAGTCTTACTTTCTAAATATGATATTGTTTATATGAACCAGAAAGCCATCAATGGTAGTGCAATAGCAGACTTCTTGGTAAGCTGAGTAATAAATGACTATCAATCTTTAGACTTTGAATTCCTTGATGAAGACTTGATGTGCATATCCAAGGAAAATGGCATTATCGAGTGCAGTTCATCTTGGAAAAGTACTTTAATAAAGCTTTAAATGCATTGGGGCATGAAATTAGGGTAATTCTTGTCTTGCCTAATAGAGACCACTACCGCTTCACTAGGGGATTGAACTTCGACTACACCAACAATATAGCTGAATACATTATGGGACTCCAAGCTGCCATTGAAAAGGGTATCCAAACACTGCAAGTATTTTGAGATTCAGCCTTTGTTATCTACGAACTGAGAGAAGGATGGCAAATGCGTGATGCTAAACTGATTAATTATGGAAATTTGATCTTAAAACTTAAAAAATTTTTGATGATATTAGCTTTCAGCATTTACCTCAAAAAGAGAACCAAATCATTAATGCCTTAGCCACCTTGTCAGACATGTTCAAAGTCAACCGAGAATCGGGTGTTGCTCTCATATAGATAAGCATGTATACAATTCCAGTGCATTGTCAACATGTTAAAGAAGAGAATGATGGATTACCATGGTATCATAATGTCTTTCAATACATCAAAGATTAGCAATACCCCAAATGTGCTACCAAAATTGATAAGAGAATCATTTGATGGATAGCTATGAGCTTTATTTTAGATGGTGAAATTTTTATGCCAGAAAGGTTAGGATCAAGTACTACTTCTGTGCATGGATGCCTTTGAAGCCAAAAGAATTCTTGAAGAAGTCTATGAAAGAATCTACGATATGCATGCTCATGGATACCAAATGGCGAAACAATCATGTGATCGAGCTACTATTGGCTGGCTTTTGAAAAAGATTGCATTGACTATGTTGGAAAGTTCCACAAATGCCAAATCTATATGGATAAAATTCATGTCTCACTAACTAATTTTGCATGTTATGATAGCTCCATGGCTTTTTCCATGTGAGGCATAGACATGACCATGCCTATTATCCCTAAGGCTTCTAACAAGCACCATTTCATTTTGGTCACTATTGATTATTTCACCAAGAGTGTAGAGGCAGCTTTATATGCTAATGTCACTAAATCTATTGTATGCAAATTTATGAAACAAGATATTATTTATAGATATAGCCTTCCTTAGCAAATCATTATTGATAACGTACGTACCCTGGAAAACAAAATGATGAAGTAGCCTACTTTCAGTTCAAGATCTAGCATCAAAATTCCATCCCATACTATTCAAAAATAAACGAGGCAGTTGAAGTAGCCAACAAGAATATTAAGAAGATAGTTTAAAAGATGGCTAAGACATATAAAAATTGGCATGAAAAGTTATTTTTTGCATTACATGTCTATTTTACTGTAGTACGAACCTTTATGGGTACTACCCCATTCTCCTTAGTCTATGACATAGAGGCTATCTTACCTATTTGAAATCCTTTCACTCAGAATCTTGATGGAATCACAACTTAAAGAGGTCAAATAGGTTAAAAACTAATATGAGCAGCTCAATCTCATCAAAGAGAAAAGAATGAAAGCCATCTATCATGGGTAGGTGCATCAAAGTGCATAATGAGAGCCCATAGCAAAAAGGCCCATCCTCATCAATTTCAAGAAAGTGACCTAGTACTCAAACAACTACTACTGATCCACAAAGATGCTTAAGGAAAACATACTCCAAATTAAGAAGGGCTGTACGTGGTAAAATATGTATTTTTTTAGATGAGCGTTGATCTTAACTGAGATGAATGGTGACGATTTGCCCAATCTTGTAAATTTTGATTCCGTCAAGAAATACTATGCCTAAAAGGATTATAGGATGAAAACCCGAAAGGGCATCCTATTCTCTTTTTGCTTCCACCCTTTTCAAGAAAAAGTGGATGAGAACCTAAAATGCATGTCTAGGAAAACAAGTTGACTTAAGTTAAAAACTTGAAAAGGTAACTTAAGTAACAAACCCTTCTACACCTGAACCAACTCAAGCCCAAACTATCCTTTACCTAGACCGGTGCTAATTTACCCTGCACTTACAACTCTAATTAAGATACCAAATGATAACCATATTTACCTATTATATGCCAGCCTACTCTACTGAATCTCATCTTTAATTGTACTTAAAAACTAGAGACTACCTAACTTTGATGCCTGTATCCCACAATGGGCCTATCTGAAGAATTTTCTTCTGAGTTGACCAACACAAATAAGATTAATTACTTGAAAAAGGTTTCTGAAGACACTCAATTGAAGACTCATGTCATCAGCATTAGGGGTTAAGCGACCAAGAAAACCCATTTGCACTCTTTTGTATCTTAAAATCTTTTATGATCCCATAATTTATCATTACTTGTACCTTTTTCTTTTGAATGAAACGCAATCAGTTGATTTCTTACAAGGTTATTTTTCAACTTTTGCATCCCATGTTGCATTATTTTTATCAGTTAACTAATAAACTAAATAGATGAACGAAACTGATAATAGAATTTCCTAGCATTACTTGGAAAGGTGAAACTTTGCAAAAATTTTGTTTCATGTCTATAGATCAAGAATGAAAATTCTTTTCAAATTGTCATTCTAATGAATAGAGTTCAAAATAGTCCACCTAGACCATTAAAGACACTCTATGAATCATAATTTAGCAAAAAGAAATCCTTCATACTCATAAGCAAACTCAACATAACAAAATATCCCTAAACTTAAGCCATTCAAGCTTAGTCCATCTCTTTACAATCATGAACCACCTACAGCTCCTAAAAATGGCCTCAACATTCAAAGCCTCTAGAAATCTAAAACAAGATTGGTAAACTTTGGGGTAAGAAGCCACCTTATCAAACTCATAGAAGGTTAGATGACCAAAAAGGCCCAAAAATAGATTATTGGATTATATTTTTAATTATCACTTTTGCATCACTTAAGCACGCATTTGCATTATTAAGCAATTAAGATTCTTCAGGCACAAACTCTTAGTCTCAAAAGTCAAAATGAAACAAAACTTCAGGTATCAATTCCTATTTTCAAAAGGCCTCAAAAGGATCCAGATAAGAATCTTTCACCTTACGAATACATTAATGGAAAAAGCGATTCAATAAAAGGTACCCTAACTTTTATCTAAGATATTTTTTTTCAGTCCTCAAAGAATGAGACACCTTTTTTTAGTTTTCAAAGAGCATGACTCTTTTTTCTTTTTTAGTGCTCAAAGAGTACGATGCCTCTTTTTCTAGTCCTCAAAAAGTAGGATGCTTACCAAACTCAGTCCTTAAAGAGTAGGACGCCTACCTACCTCAGTCCTTAAAGAGCAGGATACCTACATACCTCAGTCTTCAAATAGTAGGATGCTTAACTACCTCAGCCTTCAAAGAGCAAGTTGTCTACTTACCTCAGTCCTCGAAGAGCAAGATGCCTACCTATCATTCTCAAAGAGCAAGACACTTACTTACCTTAATCCTTAAAGAGCAAGATGATTACCCACCTTAGTCGATAAGGAGTCGGATGCCTATAGAGTCAAAGCCCACACTAGCTAGCACCTTTTTGAGGGGTTAATCCTAGGATATCACATACCTAGTAGGGAGGTGTGAAACCTTAGAAAACTCATGGATATTCTCTTATCAGCTGGGACCATTGATGATATACTTATTCTTTTTCAACATATCTCTATTTTTCTGCAGGCATATAGAACCATCATCCTATTTGAACAAAATGGTGTCTGTTTGTCTGTCTTGTTCCTTATGATCAATAACAACCAAAAAGAGGCAGCTATAGACACTTCATTTTATTTAGGCTAAAATTTGACATCTTATGACGTAATCGAAAGATAATAAGATAAAAAAAGAAAAAAAATAAAGGCGATATTCAAGTGCCGTGTTATTAGTCACATTAGATGAAATGACACCAAGCAAAATTTTTTTTTGGGAAGGTTTAAAATGCCTAGGGGTCATATTAAAGAAAAATGTAAAAATAAGGCATCAAAAGTCACTATTCGGGGTGTCACCAAAATCATTCAGATAAGCATAGATCAGTTTCCCACTATTTGTGATCATAGTAAGGTATTCAAAAAGCCTAAGATTTATGCAAGTCACATTAGTTTATAAGTATTGATATGAAGCTTTCACATTGCTAAAAATTTAAATTTTCACGTGTAGTATAGATACAAAGGGGTTTAGTATCGATACGTAAGGTGTGGTCTTGATACTTAGTATGTTTGCATTGATATAGGCCTTGGTAGTAACTAAAGTTGAGATTTTTGGCAAAATATATCGCTATACAAGTAAGAGTATCGATACAAATCCATGAAGTATTGATATAAGCCTCTAAGTCTCAAGACTAGAAACAATTTCTTTTTCTCTTAGTATCAATAAATACTTCATTGTACTAATATTCATGGGTAAAAAAGTTGCCTTATGTATCGATACAAAATATTATGTAATAATACCCTAAGTTATTTTTACCGAGGTCAAGCCATTTTTCAACCTTTAAAAATCTGATTCAAATACATTTCTTACACCAAAAATGATCATAATTCATATCAGGCCTCAACTATGGGCTTTGTAATTGGACTTAAATAAATTTTAAAGCCCAAATAGCTAATGACAAGGGATATTTTCATGAAATATATGGGTTGTCAAAAGGCATGCTTAGCTTTTCTCCAATTGCTGACTGCTATAGCCTTTCTGCACCACTACTCTACATGGCAGAACCAATGGAAATAAGAGCAATTGAGCATAGTACTTAGAATCGTCTCCTAGTACATGAAGGAAAATCCAACAATGCCCTTACTTTTGGCTTAAAAACATTGGCTGAACACACTCCATATAAGGGAGCCAATTTTGGCTCAACTAAAAAGAAGAGGTAAGCAACCTACAAACCTCTTCACCTTGTTTCTAGCCATCTCTAGAAAAAACTCTAATAATATCTTCCATTGCTATCCATCCATTAGCCAAAAACTTCATTCTCATAGTTCTTTTAAACCCCTATTGGAAAACCTCCAAAAGTATAACATTTCCCACATTTTCACCTTAAAACTCTCTCTATCAACATTATAACCAAAAAGCTTCTTCTTTTCATCATTTTCTTGCTAGACAATAGCAAAGAAAGGGAATTAAGTAGAGCTTAGAGTTATTGCTCCAAGAAAAGAGGAAAGTTCAAGGCTTTTAGTATACTTTCTATACCCTAATCTATTTAATTTTTGTTTTTATCATTTGTATCATTTTAGAGTATCATTCATGAAGCCATGACCACTCTAGGACTCTCATGCATTATTGTGGCCTTGGTTATGGTAGTTTTAGGGCCTTAATGATCCTTTTGATGCCTTAACATTGCTTGGATAACCAAATGTGCCTTGTTTTGCCTTCATCACCAAAACATCCTCTATCTATGCATCTTTGACATGTTTCATCTACCATCACATGCCAAACACATGCTTGAATCTTCATTTTAACATGTTTTTAACATATTCATACATTTCTTTGCATTTTAATGAGTTTCATAGCATAAAAAAATACTGCCTTGAACATCCTAGCATGCTTTTCTTTGCTCAAACATGGCCATATCGTCTTCCATAACGTGATTTTTTATGTTATCTTTATGTATCTTAACCTCCTTACATTTTTATCATCTTTTCTATGTCAGAATGTCATCTGTTGC
This sequence comes from Adansonia grandidieri, assembly GCA_038382065.1. Taxonomy (NCBI): domain Eukaryota; kingdom Viridiplantae; phylum Streptophyta; class Magnoliopsida; order Malvales; family Malvaceae; genus Adansonia; species Adansonia grandidieri. The sequence continues at coordinate 83,236 of JBBYHK010467349.1, forward strand.
TTGTTTAAATGTGTTGTTCATGTTTCTCATTATATATGTTGCATTATGCTTATAATATTCTATTAATATGTTTCCTTGTTTTAAAAACTTGATTTTTAAAACAAATCACCAAGTCAAATCTATGATACCTCTTATCATAAAAGTGGTTTTCCAATTTTAAGGACAAATCAAATATTTAAGGATTAGATTCATAGTGACATAACTTCAATAATATTGTTTTTTCAAACAAAAGTGACCTTTTTACTTGATAAAAAAAATTAAGCCTTCATCTTTAGTCTAACACCTTTATTTATGGCATGGTCTACAGGTTATTTCATCATCCCAAACTACTACAAGATTGTGGAATGAACTTGTGATGCCATTTCACTCTTTTCCCTATGTCACAGGCATTGGAATGTCCATGGCTTGAGTTTGACCCCAAGAAACTTGAAAAAATCAAATAATCCCTATTTTTGATTATACTAGCATCATAGTCCAAATTTGAAAAATTATTTTCAAACTCTAAATGATTT